>JADANM010007051.1:7972550-7986065 GCA_026213755.1 Eurema hecabe | reverse complement strand
AATACCTAATATAAAATTATTATACAATTCTAAGGAAGTGTTATTTATACATGTAGGTTATTAATTATTATACGTGTATATTATTTTAAAGTATAATAATATTATCATATAAAAGTTATATTAAACTATTTTAGGCATGAATTATTAATTTATTTTTCTTTATAACTATTTCTTAAACAATGTTGCCAAATATTCTTCAACCTTACCAAGAATTTAAATACCTTTTCAGTTACTTCTTAAATGGCAAAATATTTTTTTCTGTTTTTATTTTTTATTAAATAAATTTTATTTATTTGTTTTCAGGAGCTGTTTTAACTTCGGTTTAGTTTTCTGCGAGTTAATTAAGTTTTCTTCATGGTAGCTAATTGTGAGTTATTTTTTATTTTGCTTTATTTTTTTTTAATTGGGCCTTTTTATTTTTGTTTGCTACCAGTGACTAAATTTTAATTTTTATTACCTGTAACAAAAATGCATTTTAAGTGATTATTATGAAATTGTATCAGTTTATTTTTCATCTTCTGATTAGTTTTTTTTTTAATATATTTATTTTATTTTTTAATAAGTAATGTGGGTTAACAAAACTTTCGATTACTTTTAACTCGAAAATATTCATAAGGGTGAAAGCTTCGTGAATGCATAGCTGGTTTTTAAAAGTGAAAAAGCGTCACCACCTTTCATAGTTGGTGTTTAAAAATGGGATTGGTAAGCTCTTGATATACTAACATCAAAATCAGTTCTATGGAGTGAGTGGTTTCTAATGGGTTCTCTGTTTTGCGGCCATAGCCACTGTAACTACCCAACCCCGTCACCTCCAGCCCCAGTCTCCCCTACCTAAGAAAGTGGAACAGACGTACAAAAAGAGACTTCTATAATGAGAGTATATAGTGATATATAGTAGGGATATATTTTATAATATAACTATATTATAATATATTGTTTTACCCGCGTAGTTCTGGTTCCCGGGGCAATACCGGGATAAAAATTAAATCGGCCCAGGCGTTTTGCCGTGAAAGAAAGATAAAATACAGAAACACTTTTCCATTTATAATATTAGTATGGATATAACAAAAATGATACCGATGTAACACAAAACGCCAGGTTTCAGCCAACTAAATATTAAATAACTGGGTCGATATTCGATACTCATTATTTGTACCTGCCTTGACCGCCATACAATTCAGGACAACGCCTACACATTGAAAACATATATCATTAATACACACATACGCATATCGATGTATGGAATTAATTGATTTTTGGGTGGACTATAGTTTTCAATAGACTTCAAAGGACTAAAAAGACTTCTTAATTCAACCGCATTTTTCTTCAAAATGTATTTGCGGATAATTTTCAAGTAAGTTATGTTTACTTTTAATACGTTAGATACGTTTTTGTAACGCATAACGGGTATAAAGCTTTCTTGGTAAAAAATACGAGAAGAAACAAACCCAAAAAGAGCTAAAATTGAGCCTCCAAAAAACAAATACATAATCAGCTCTTTTTTAAATATAATTTATACTTCAAAACATAACAAAATAATTATTTAATTCGTTCAAAAATAGTTCAAGTAGAAAATATAGTTTTATTTCCGTTAAATGTCTTAATAGCAATTCAATCACTGTCACTGTCTGTTTTAGGAGCCACTGAAAATCAGCGTTGGGCCTGTTCGCAGCTCCAAACCATGCTGAGTGGCATTCCTTTTCCAGAGGAAAACTGTCGTTTTTCTCTTCCCCTACCTGTGTTTGTTATTTGCTCACTTGCCAAGTGTGTATTGTTATATATTTCAAATGTCCTCGGGAATAAATGTTTCTTTCTTTCCTTCAATCCATAGTAATATTATGAATGTGAAAATGTGTTTGATTGTTTGTTTGTCCTTCCTTCACGCCGTAGCTAAGGAATCAATCGACCCGATTTGGCATACAGTTCGTTGAAAAGATGGAGAGTAACATAGGCTACTTTTTAACTGGAAGAAAGGGTTATAAGGAGGGAAGGGGGAGTCAAAGTTTATATGAAAGTCCACGCGGACGCAGTCGCGGGCAACAGCTAGTCAAATAATAAAACAAAAATAAAAAATCCTTCTCCTTATATCTCAAAGCCAAGTTGATCCAATATTTTAGGCGTATAGTAAGTAGATTGAATTAGTTGTTTCGCGAGCGAGCAGCGTACGACATTTGGGAGAACGCCTACGAATCGGGATTAAAAGAAACAGCTAAATTGTATTATTGAAGTTCTTTATTCAGGAGCCTTTTATTTGTATTACATTGTAGCATACATTCTAAGAGCTAGTTTATAAATAGAAGGAATCTCTCGATAACTTTGAACTTTAAAAGTAGTGTTGAACAATGATGAGTATCATACTGACGAATGATAAATGATTTTAATGAATTTGAAGAATCTAACGTTTTCTCAATAAGTATGCTGTTGTTGACGATTTGACGTAGAACCCAGTTTTAAGCTTTTAAACTTTTGGTCACAAAATACATGGATTTTTAGATGTGTTTAATTAAACGGTAAGTCACATTAACAATCTGTGGATGGTCTACAATTACGCATACATTATCTGTATGTGACAACAATTTGAGGGTGACATATAAACTTGATCTAACAACAAACATGAATAATTGAGAACTAGACATGTGTAACCTACTTCCAAAGTGTAGCCCATTGGAAAATTGACATTCATAGAAGATTCTAGGAGAAAATTGAGAGAGTTCAAAGAATTAACAGACACATCCTGATATTGATTTAGTTATGCATTCATTCGATGCCAAAACTTGCTGCGTAGAAGAATGTTATTCTTCTGTTTAAAACAGAACAAAAACGAAACTACATCAAAACCTTAAAAGTGGCCTTATTAGCGGGAGTATTAAGACAGGATATTCTAGAAGCATCTAGAATTGGATGCAAAGTACATCATAAGGTCTTTTCATTTGTATACCCATAAACGAAATGTTAGATGATACAGCGCTTTTTTCAACATCTCTTGTTCAGTTGAAGAGTTTGCTCTTTGTTGTGATTTAGATTCAAAAGAATATGCCAATACGAATATACGTTTTGTTATCGAGTTTGAAGGCTCCACGTTGCCATGGCAACTCAGAACCTTCCAAAGCTTTCATACTTCAAGGCTATTTCGATTTTAAAATGGAAAATTCGTGATTCGTGATACGGATATATGTATGTACTACACGTTTTTATCTATGTAGTTACAATTTTCGTGATCTATCAGCAACTTCAACCAAATTTAAAAAATACATTCAGGAGTTGGATTGTAACAAAAATCCACACCACTTTTTCTATAATTCATTGATGATGGTGCATTACTTTAAGCTTAAAAGGCCTAAAAAGGTAGAAAAATAAATCAAATACCAATTTCGCATTTTTATTATAAAATAATTATGTGACTCATTATATCAGAGTTAAGGAGAATTTCTTGAGAAAATGCTCAAAGGAATAATACGATCAGGGTGTTAAGAGTAGCCGGTTGCTATGACGACGCTTCCAAGAATTTCAAGGTCAGATGCGCTGCGTAGTTGAATATTCCTCTACCCTATTTATTTGTAAGCCTCCCTTATTTATTATTATGCACTCGTATCTACAAGGGGCCAGTGGACTTTGTGGTAGACTGGATTATAGTTATACTCAATGGAGAGATATGCATTCATTGCTTTAGACACTATATTCTTATGCGTAGTATACCATATTATATTAAATTTAACCTTGTACCAGTAAATATTGTTTTTGGTGTAATATTTTATCTTAAATTATACCACGTATAGACTCAGATACAGAACCAGACTTTATGACTAGTTTTTGTCAACATGGAAATGCCGAAAAATGTTTAAGGCTATCGTGGATGTTAAATATCAATTCAGATACAAAGTGAGTACCAATATTGCTTTTCAGATTGAGAGTAATATTCAAATTGTAATTAAAGAAGGAGGTGCTTAGAACTTAGTAAACAATTTCATTGTTAGTCTTCGAAAGTTTAAAAATATTTTAAATGGGCAATCATCAACAATGCGAATGAATCCATAACATACAAACAAACGCTATGACGTAGTACAAGTATATAATTCATATGAATGCAGTTTGTAGTGTTTTCAGTTATGCTATTGCACAATTATGTACATCTTAATTTGGTTGGTTATGCACAAATGTTTTACTAAAAACTAAAATTCCTGTTTAACATCCAAATACGGTCGTAATCGTGTATCATCCATCGTACATCCTTCATTTGACAGCTGGCAGTCGAGTAAGTTGTATTTTAAAAGGAAATTTTTGCTACGCACCTCCTTGTGGAATCAGCTCTATGATGCGGTATTTCCTATCCAATATGACTTGGGTGCTTCAAGAAGATATTGTTCTTTTTAAAAGGCTGGACACCTCTAAGAGTCCAGTGACGGTCGATGACCACTTTCTTTCAGATTTTAAGACGTTTGGCGTGTGTGTTAGACGTGTTTAAAAGTCTTCAATGATATAGGCTAATGAACAATTCATCAGATTTTCCAGGTAAAAGGTTATTCACCTAACCTTTGCGTATATTCGATCCTGTCGAAATCCTGTTTCAATTAAAGGGCAACAAACTCTTGTATCGAGTAATCATATCAATTTTATTTTAATTTATATTACACGTGTTGGAGATATGATTTCAGGATGTATATAGAGTGATTTGAAATTATGTGTTATTAAAATTATAACTATTTATGGTTTCATTAGCCACATTATGCAGTTTCCCCTGAGGACGGACTACCAGATATATTTTAAAATCCAACTCGTAGTAGGTACAACCGCACATAAAAACTCTTCAATTTTTAAAACGTTTCTATTATCGTGTAAATCAAACCGTAATTTTTATATTGGAGTAGGTTGGATTCTTAAATTTATTTTATTTATTATATTTGTCGCAGAGAGTGATGTCGTTGTAGTTGTAGTGATGCCGGGGTAATGATTGTTTGCTTCATGATGGCTGTTTCTTAGGTTCTTAATAAGTAAATCTTCAGAATATCGGCGTATAATCTGCTCGACTACAAATTATCCAATATCATTATTTTCACAATGCTGACGTTTTTTATAGCAACTGATAAATGCCACACAATTATTTTAAGTTTGAATTTAAATATTGTAATAAACCAAGAAGGTTCGACTAATTAACTAATATTGCAATAATCTTCACTATCTTGATTGTTCTTTTCCTCTATATGCTCCGTTATTTTTTTATTTATTTTAATTAATTAAATATTTTACGGAAAGGGCTATACATAGGTAATAATATATTTCCTTCTGATTTATGATTGAACGCTATTGTTAAACTTATAAACGTTACAATGTTTCACAAATTAGAAATCAGATACGCAAATAAAAAACTAAGACGTGCCGGATAAAAATCTTCGGAATACTTCAAGTAATTAAGTGGTTCTTAAGATTTTTATATCGCCTGACGTAACGACCGAGTGAGAAGCGGCATTAACCCAGTTTCGAATGAATAAAAATTCATTCACATTTTACGTCAAGACTAGCTTTTGCTTGCGACTTCGTCCCCGTTGATTTCTACTGAAGTACGATTTAAAAGTATGGACTTCTAAAAATAATAAAATATTTTATTAGGAAATTATTTTTTTGCTACAATTTTTGATTATGCTTCGCTCCTATGAGTCAAATTAGGAAGCTTAAAAGCCTTCCTTTTGACAAATAGACTGTTCATTACGAAAGTACTTTTGAAATCAATCCAGTTATTGCTATTGCTAAGATACGCGCGTTCAAAAGAAACAAACAAAAAACTCTCCAACTTTGTATATTGTGTGTGAGTGTGTCTCACGATAGACGCGTGCGATTTCAATTTTACGAGTTGCTCTGATAAATTATTTTGTACGCATTTTTATTGGACACCTCGGGCTTGGGATCGGGCGGCAAAGTTACACGGTTTGAAGGAAGATTTACATATTTAAGCCGCCTCGATGAATATTTTAATTCCATTCGTTCTATTGGTTTATAGGACATGGATTATTTAAATATTAAAGTACATTAGTATAAGTCTATCTGT
Source organism: Eurema hecabe (assembly GCA_026213755.1). Lineage (NCBI taxonomy): Eukaryota > Metazoa > Arthropoda > Insecta > Lepidoptera > Pieridae > Terias > Terias hecabe. Next base: position 7,980,025 of record JADANM010007051.1, on the reverse strand, counting down.
CTGACTGTGAGAGACGATTTGATACTGATTTTATTATGTGGTTAATAAACTAATCATTTAGCTGTTTTGTATTTTATTAACATTTACACCGCTTCTAATGTTGGAATAATGAAAACTAAAATATTAGATATAGGAAGCAAATGAGCAGGTAAGCCACCTGACGGAAAGTGGTCATCAACGAACATGAACACTCCCGGACCTTGACACCTCTAGATTGGACTGTATAGCTATTAAATTAGATCATATACTTTTTATCTGAAACAAGCAAGCTGTAATACCCTTTAAAAAGTGGACAAACCATGAGTATCATGAAGTTACTATCCAAGAACTATCTGGAGTAAATCCAAGTTAATCGAACTAAACACGTGTGTCAGATGACCTCAGTTAACTCAGTCGTACTTAAATAACTTAAAACGGCAAAGTTAAGTGCAATTTTCACGTCCTTGACTCCAGTTTCAGTTGAACATTCCAATTAAAACGAGCACTCTGCTTGTTGAATATTTTGTTATTCGATAGCTTTGGGATTTAAGTGAGCTGGTTCAGTTAAAATTAAATTTCAAATTCAATTGAAAGCGATTGGGGAAATCAAAGTGGAGATTATGTTGGATATTGGAGTCTCAGCCATTTGAAGTATTTGTTTTGTTTAGTGTAGGTGTTTAATGTAATTTGTGGTCGATTGCCTCGTCCTCTCGAGTCCGCCATTCGTAACGGCGCGCGATGAAACACCAGTGAGTTTAAGACGGTATGGCACCATTTGGTGCGAGTCCGATATAACCGCCTCCTTCTCCTTTGACGACGTGGTATCTGCAACAGGGTTTCTCCCTGGTAGAAAAAAGAAAAAAAGGCGTTTAATATAACAACACTAAGCATAAGTCCAATCTCCAGGTCCGTCCAAATAATATAGGTGTGTTTTTGTGACTTCTAGATTTAGATAAAAATGTATGAACCTGCAAGATCGATGAGGACTTTTGAGCATTCCTGCTATCCCTAACTTTTGCGTCATTTATGGGAATTTAGCTGGGAACTTAACGTTCTTTGTTCGAACATTTTAGAGGATAGCTCCTAGATTATTCATGGATATATGTGAAACTTTTTCACAGTTATTGCCGTAATAAAAAAAATACTACCACTGGATGATTAAAGCGAAGACGAATATCATCTAGTTGTTCAACAAAATTGTGATTAATGAGTTAAGTAGCTCCAATAGATGAATCACTTGAGGGCATTATGATGTATTCAATATGTACCGCAGTCCTTCGACCACGTTTAAATCGGAGCATAATAGTAATTTACTATGTATCATTATTTGATCATTAGCCAGGTTCAATGACCGATAATTACGTGATTGAGCAATTCTGTTGATAGAGACCTGACTAGGGAGAAATTCTGCAGCTTTTACCACAAACGGGGTATTCTACCCCGTTTAAAACTCGTAATATATGTAGTTGTACGTACAAATACGCCAACCACACCTTAAAAAATGTTAAACCATAATTAACCAATATATTAGGTAAAACTAATAATTGAACTAAGAGGATAACATTAAACTAATAATTCCTTTAGAAATAGGGAAGATGATGAAGATGTTACTTTTTTTCGTACAGTAGTTGAAAACGCTGAAAGGGCACGTTACCCTTCCTACTCCTGTATCCTTTTCCTTTTTAAAATAATTACTAATTTATTAGTTAAAGCGTCACAACATCCCAGCCATTTCATACAAACTTTAACTTTATTAATCTGGAGTCAACGACCGTTGATCGCGTGATTTATGTTATAAATTATAACTGGAGTCAGACACAATAATTCTGTGTAACATTTTTATGGTCATTGCATTTCGGTATAGTATTCGTGTCGGTATAGCGACCTATATTTTTTGCATATTAGAGACATTTTAAAACATCGTGTTACTTGGTTTACAATTGAATCGCAGTTGGAGAAAGTTTTTATAATATTAATTTACTACATTACAGAATCTAGGAAACTAATAATGCTAGAAATAAATCGTTAATTAGTAGACATATATGTATGTATGTGTACCTTTTACATGAAAGTAATACAATTTTTAAACCGTATAAGAATAGGTTGCAAAGTTTTAAGAATTTAGCATACATAGAAATATAGCGACTTTGTTTTATACTATGTAGTGATTTACCAAATTCTACAAAGTCTGGTCTATATTTTTATAGTTTTATATCTTCAATTGAGGGGTATAAAAGCAAATGCCATTCAGTCACAAAAAACTTAAATTGAGTACTTCCAAATTTCCACCTTGTCGTAATACATTGTATTATTTTATCAGAAAGTACTTTCGTGCATCCAAAAGGATACATTATTAAAATGATCCTAATTTAAACAAATTAAATATATATAAATTGTTTGTAAATCAAAGTGTAAGTCTTAGGTGTTTTTGCATTTAGGCATGTTTCCTTCTATACTCCAAAATTTCACGTAACGTGACTAAACTCAATGTTCTATAGTCTTTAATAAAAAGTGTCCCTTATATAAATTCTTCGTCAGTTCTGTATAAAACGTAAGGCCATTGCGTGTTAGAGCCTAAGCGATCGATAGCCTTACCTTACCCGTTAATGGGAACTGAGAATGCAAGGTGTGGCGTGTATTGATATTCTTTGTAGAAATAATGCCTTCTGAGATTTGCCTGCACTCTTGGGGACATAGCTGCGAGCTGTTGGAATAAAATATGCATTGATTTACTAGCTTGGTTGAATGTAAATTAATTTATTAATTTATTTAATAATATAAACCTTATAAAATAGAATACATTGTGGTAACTGGCGGCCTTATCACTTAAGAGTGATCTCTCCCAGGCAAATTCATAATTAATTATAATAATTCATTTCTCAAAATTTACCGTTACATTTATGCGTGCTTAGTTTTTACCTTAAAATAGATAGAAGTACAGTTCATATAGTGCGTGATCTGCAGACCAACACTAAGGCAGTAATTGTAGGCCTTTTTTATATAGTGGGGAAATCCTTATGTCAAATTTCTACCGACTAAAACCCCACTGTTTACTGTTCTGCCGCGGCGGGCGGGGATCCCTGGTATAGTTCGCGTCACGAATCTTTAGTGCTGAACGAAACCTGCGCAGAAGTCAAAAATAAGGTATCGAGGTAACGGCGTGGCGCGCGGGGCGTGTGATCGTCGGGTGCGCGAGCGTTGATTGGTTGTCCCAGACGTGTTGTCTTTCTCGCACCAATACGTCAATTACGAGCGCTATTCTACCGATGCTCAGCTATTCTCGTCCAGCGCTAAACATAAATGACGCGTACTATACATTCGAAGACTCTTCCGCGAATTTGTTGTACGCCTGCAAAACCCTTCCCTTGCTGTGTAAGAATTGAAGAAAATGACTGGAATTAGTAATCGTAAGGTTTAAAACATGTTTGTTGATATTAATAAGTTTTCTTCCTTATCAAGAAGTCATAAAAGTATTTGGTTAATAATATTACGTATGTTTCAATAGCCCAAAGCAAGTGATCAGAATATAAAATGAATAGCTAGGATGTTTTAAGGAAAAACGAACATAAACGCCTCAGTGGCGTGTTCAAGTTAATTTTAACTAACGGTCTCTTTAGTTTGTTAATTTCCTTGACTTATTTTTAGTTGATCGCACGAATGGGTCGCGTAACTTACTCGATGTCGCTAAACCATGTTATTCTAAGCTTGAATTCAGTTATATACGTCACGATCTTTAGCGCTGAACGAAACCTGCGCAGAAGTCAAAAATAAGGTATCGAGGTAACGGCCGGCGCGCAGGGCGCGTGATCGTCGGGTGCGCGAGCGTTGATTGGTTGTCCCAGTCGTGTTGTCATTCTCGCACCAATACGTCAATAATGAGCGCGTTTCGACCGATGCGCAGCTATTCTCGTCCAGCGCGCTAAACATAAATGACCCGTAATTCTTAACTTGAATTCAAGTATATTTTTGCTAATTTTAAATTTGTCAGTTACTATGACACTTCGATAAAAATATTTACCAAATATTACAAACAAAAACCTAATAAAAAACCTAACCTGTTTATTAAATCATAATAGCTACCATTAATAAATAATAAATAAATAAATATTTTCAGGACATTTTTTTTATACACAGCGCCTTCTAGTTCCAAGCTGAGCAGAAGCTTGTGTTATGGCAACTAGATAACGGAATAAATGACATATATATGTGCATACTTTTCTTTTGTAAATACATACATACAATACAAAAAAAATTCAATGCTTTTAAAGCTTAATATTTTATAGTATGGTTATACCATAAAATGTTCAAGTCCTGCCAACTTGAACAATATTAATCCCGTCCGATATTAAAGTAGGGAGTTTATAATTAAATCCCGGCCTATGTCAAGACGAAGTAATTATTTCAAGTCCCTTGCAAGAGCCCTGTGAATTCTCCGCATACACTTTTGAGGACATTTGGGTTATATTAGAAAACTTGTCGCATCCCGTGGTTTTACCCGCCTGGAAATTACTAGTTTTAAAGATTTAAGCATACATAGGGACAGACTGAATAAAGCTACTTCGTTATACTATACTAGCAACCGTCCCCGCTCCGCACGTATACATGTTACATGTATTATACATATAAACTTTCCTATTGAATCACTCTATCTAACAAATAAAACTTCATCAAAAGTGATTGCGTAGTTTTAAAGATTTAAGCATACATATGGATTAGGGGCAGACAAAAGAAAGCAATTTTCTTTTATACTATAAAATGATAATGCGAAATATGTGAACTAACCGTTTGTTGGCTAATTAAGGCTGTATAATATACTTTCTAGATATAGGTTACTTTATAAGTATAGTAATTTTGTTCATGGTAATTACCACCACGAAAGGTAGAAATGACGGTAAGTGACCACCTCCGCCAATGAACAGTTGTAATACTAAGTGCGTCACGAGTATTTTGCCGAGCTTTCAAAGAGGTAAAGGAAAGGATAGTGACCAAAGGGAATAAAAGAAAATGAAGGCAGGAAAAATTATCTTCTAACATTGACATCCTAACAGTCCTTTATCTCCTACTGTAACTGCTAAAATTTACCACACGAAACGCACGAAACTTCTTGAAGCTGGTTTTTTAGGAGGTTGACTACCTCAGGCGTGTGTCATCAATCCCGAATAGAGATAGAAACAAGGATTTCTAAAGTAAAAAACACTAACAACAAACTAAAACGATCTACTTTTATTATATTCAAGTGCCTTAAGCCTTTCAGCTTTAAAAAAACAACTTGTCTAATAGAAGCTGTTTTTAGTAGAAACTAGTTAAAAAGTAAACACATAAAAGCAAGAAACTTTGAGTGGCAAGTTCGTTCGACAAGATGGCGACGTGGCGGGACTTGATAACTTTTTCATGGCTACTTGTAACGAGATTTAAGGAGAGGCTTTTGGCCACAAAGAAACTTGTGTAGCCTCAGCTGTGAATATCTGTTTTATTGTTGTTATTTTTGCAATTATAAGTATCAATTTGGTTGGAGATTGAATGAGTGGTATTAAAAAAACTTTTGTAGGTATTCTGTAGTCGTATAATTCTTCGTAATGTTATATTTCAATTTTTATATTTTTTCAGATTTGTGTTATGTCAAAAATAATAGAAGGAGTTCTATTATTTATATTTTTATTTATCCTACTAATAATATAAATGCGATAATATTATAAATGCGAAAGTTTTTGATAATGTATGTATGGATGTATGTTTGTTATTCTTGCACGCAGAAATGGCAGGACCGATTTATTTGGATTAGCACATAGGTTACTTATATCCCGGTATAACCCCGGTAACGGGAACTACGCGGAGGATGGCTAGTATATGATATTTTTATTGCTTCGAGTTGATGAAACTGAATCTTATAAATCTTTATACCTTATACTTTACTCGCTGCACAATTTATAAGAGATATGTCAGTTTCCCTCCGCCTTGTGTCAAATTGGCGAGCTTAGAAGGCTATCACACATTCACATCTGGACGTTGGCCTTGTGATTCTCTATTTTCCGTCTAATGAGGCAACCTTGAAATTAATTGAACGTATTTCTCGTGTTATTTTGTGCATTTTTAACCGACTTTTAAAAAAGGAGGAGGCTCTCAATATTTTTTATGTATGTTCACCGATAACTTCGTCGTTTATGAACCGATTTTGATGATTCTTTTTTTGTTGGAAAGAGGATGGCTCCGACGTGGTCCCAGTACCGTCTTCTAATTTATAAAATAACTATTAAATCATTTCTATATACTAAATGAAAATGTGTATTACTTTGTGGGAAGCAAATTTATTATTTGCTTTGCATAGTTTGTAGTCGGTTTATTTTTTGTTAAATAGACCTTTTTAGTGTTCTCTGGTTAAATGTTGATTAATTTTACGAGAAAAATGCTCTGTTATATGATTCTTAAATCTTTAAATGCCCTTGTGCCCAACATTGTATTTATTCTTTTTCTGTCTTTATTTATTTATTGAGTAATTGTAATTTTTTGTGTATCATACATTGAGTATGTTCTCTACTTCCATTTATTTGAAACTAGTCACATTTAGTTACATCAGATTTATTATACAGATTAGATATAGTACAGATTTAGCAAGAGGCACTCCCTTCTAGAAGAGAAAAACGCACTATTGGGATTGCGACCTGCTTATTTATTAGCTGTTTCCTTATTGCAAAACTGATGAAGATACATTGATTTGAAAAGTTGCATGACGTCACTGCTATGCATGTTTCCTATAAAGGTATTACGTTATTAACCCCACTCTGTAACTATAATGCGCTATATCTAAGCGTCTTTTCTTATTTTGACAGAGAAAAAGAATATCGGTATTGTATTTTTTATTATCTATCTGAAACGATCGTATTGTTTTTTTGTATATATTTGTACCGTGTCTTCATGATGATTATAATATTTGTTCGTATGGCGATAGAAAATGTACCGTCATCATGAGTTATGTAGACCATTACGAGTCATGTTACGTGTTCTAGCTGTAGCTAGTGTACTACTGGCAAATAAGTCCGAATTTCTTTGACATTGAATACACCTTCGACGCAAGGTCATCGAGGCACGCCATATGGTAATATTTGCCATCAAACGCCGGAACTGGGGTCTCTGGCATTCGCTGAAGAAATTGCTTCTGACTCATCAGTTTTGGAAGGGTGCGGTCAGCGGTGGATCGATTGTATGGTTGCACTTTTTCGATCGTTAACTATGTGGGGAGATGGAACAAAATAGGGTTTTGGTTGGTAGGAGTCCGACATATCCCATGGTCCTTGTCTCGAAGCGAATGACTATCTAATAAAGATGTCGCCATTATATAAAAGGCCTCTAAGTGAAATTTCTAACTCTATTATACCGATGTTAGGTTTAAAATCATTTATTCTCATAAAAAACAAAAAAGTCACTTACATGAGAATATTAACAAGAATAGTGAACTATTTTAATCGTCGACAGAGCATAATATAAAACACAACAACATA
>JADANM010007051.1:7941151-7952545 GCA_026213755.1 Eurema hecabe | reverse complement strand
ATGGCGTATTGTAGTTTTTTTTTTTAATTTTATGGTCACCGATGAGAGTAACTTTTGGGTTTATTACACAATTTGATTTTTATTATGTTCTTAGATTTACAGTTCGGTTATAACCTTATATTTTCGTTAATTACTAATTATTTTTTAATTGTTGTGTAATAGATCCAATGTGTACACAGTCCGAAACATCTGGTATCAGTTTTGTATACTAAGAAATTTTAGTGAATAAATTATTGACTGGTGCTTTCACAATAATTGTTGGTTTTATTTATTACCCTTTGTTATTATGTTGTACTGATGGTAGTTGGAGTTGGTTATATTGTACTGATAAAGTTATTTAAAACAAGAACAGTTACATTGTCAGTTATATTAAACTCTTTAACTTATTTTTTCTCTGAATACGTTTTTAAGCTTAAAGTTTCTAATTGATTATAATGACATGATGACTGATTTAATTGAAAGAGATATCGTATCATTTAAGAAAGTCATAACGAGTCATGCTCTGTTACATTATTTATTGCTGAGAAATAGAACGTAGGCGTTAATAATGTTGACAAACCAATGTACTGGTTCTAATCCCCAATGTAAAAACGACGGTATGTTATGTTTGACCTGTCCGCGTGTGTATCATTGTGTGTATGTGTCTGTCTGAGGCAACGTAGCTGCCAAATAGATGATCCGATTTTAATATTTTTTTTTGTTTGAAAGGTATATGTACGAATTAGTAGGTTAATCGTACACCAACGCCCTGACGTCAGCGGATCGCGCGATATATAATGAGCATTGACATCGATTAAATAGAGTTCAACATAACATCTTATTGTGTTCACACCCATCATCCTGTTCGCCACTCAAAATATGTAGTTGCTACCAAGAGCCGTAATATGTCGAGGGTTGTTTGGTGGAAATTGGTTCAGGTCTACAAGGTCATGAGGTCGATTGTAAGGTGTAATAGAAACGCTACACGTTCAGTTTGCTTGCATTTTTAGTCTAGTCAACAAGTTCAAAAACGTGAAAAATAGAGATAAAGGTAATAAAAATATGAGCGATGGCTCGTTCGATTCGGAATCACCTCTAGAAAAATGTTTTTGAAGGATTTTGGTGCAAGTTAAAAATTGCAATTGTAACAAATAAGATGAAAAAAAATGATATTTCGTTTTTTGTTAATAACTTGAAAAATATTAACATTTAAGCAAAAGCTCGTTACAGAGGAGGAAATTTCCAATAAAAAAGTCCTAACACCCGGAACTAATAGCAATAAAAATAATTTTTTTATAATTATACAAACACGGACACGTCAAACATACCGTCTTTTTGCATTGGTGATTAAAACCAGTACATTGGTTTGTCAACATTATTAACGCCTACTAAAAATTATTTTTATTGCTAAACTCTCTTTAGCGGCGGCGCGCGCATGCTGTAACAGCCGCGCGGAGCCCTATTTTCAACGTCTGATTAAAATTATAAATAATGGAGATAGAGTTCCGGGAGTTAGATTTGCAACAGTTTCTTTCCGGAGGTGGTGGCTAACCATCATAAAAATACTAAAGATGAAGAGGTAGTCTATTAATACATTTTAAAAAAGTTTTAGAATTTTATTCAACATAGATTATTTTTTCGTCTTTATCTTCTTCATACATTTTTTCACTACCCATAAAGGTCAAATCAACACAAATAAAAGTCAGCTGTCATTATCAATTGTATATTTGATATCAAATACTTCATACATTTCAAAACCTTACAAGTAGGGCCGATATCAAGTAAACTATATTGAGATCTACCTCCGTGAGTCAACACAGTAGCATGTGTTCATCGTGCATGCTTAATCACATAGAAATTAGCAAATCTACATTTTATTAACAATCCTAACATAAATAGTGTTTCACAATTTGTTTCAAATGCTTATTAGAGAGCTTAGTTTAAAAGTAAAATGAGACATTGTAACTTAATTAGACTCTGGGTAGTCTTAGGGGCGATTTTAACCAAACAAATACAGAACTAAATTTAAAATGAGAGGATTCTTTGAGATATTTTAATGTACATGAAGGTATAACGTACGCTCTAACCAAATGACTGGGTACTCTTTACATTAAGAAAACAGTGATTCTAGAAAATTCTCAATAGATACAATCTCTGAATGCAGACAGAGTTACAAAGAATGTTCTGTCTAATTTCACAAACAAATAAAATAATGATAGAATCAACATTTGCTCGTTCAAATCAATTTTCAATTAAAAGATTTTCTAAACCTAAGGTTGCCCCTAAAATTCCCTTAAATGACGTACGGGAGTGACAAAGACTGTCAAATATTGCTTAAAGTATTATGGTTTCCATAGAACTTCAACATCTCGTAAGATGAGATATTTTGTCAAGTTACCATATAATCATTTACGGTGAAAAATTTGGTCACAGCTGTTACATAATCTAGTGTTAAAACACTCGCCTAAGACTAGACTAGACTAGCCTTAGTGACTAACTCACACTTCACAACACGATTCAAATAAAACCTAGTTTTTTCTCTTCAAATTAAGTGAGAGAGAGAAAGAGAATTGTTTTTTTCTATTTTACTGTAATCGGTTTTATTTCAAAAGTGTTGAACTAAGAATTTGCGACAAAAAATCGATAGTGCGTAAGAAGCCTTACATTACCAACATTTACATCGAGTGATATGAAACTCCTTTACATTAAGGACATACGAAGCTAATTATAGCGTTACGTTACAATATTGTCTTGCCGCGATTCGGACATCTTTGATATCATCTAGCTTACAAACGCACGTTTGTGGACGACCTTATTTATTATTTTAGAAAAAACTACGTAGCACAACGATAAATTTCATATTTATAAAATAATATTAGACGCGTCTTAACATAATTTGAATTATGTTGTCTATAAATGATGACAAATAAATAGATACATAATATACAGGCATCTTACGTAAGCCGTAGGCAAGATACAATGAAAAAGGCATTTAATATTCCATTTCCTAACTTGTTATTGTTAAGCGGTAAAATATTGATTAAATGGGCAATTATTTAATCATCGTTTCTGACTCATTTAATACGACGGTAAGAATTATAGACATAAATGTTGTTATGATATTTGAAGGTGCCACTTACAAATAGGATATGAATCCAAGATCAGATATGTAGACAACAATTTGGTCCAAAATTGCTAGCGAGATCTTTAAGAGACCGTCTGTTCTTAGAGGTAAGAAAATACGTTCAAAAATTGTCATCATAATTTCCCATGTATCAAAATTAAGTATAGAAAAATAACTAATCGTTGTCATTAAATTGTCAGATATGTCGAAAATACAACGCTTAAGAAATTATTTAATTTAATGGCTAGTGTCATTATAATATTAATTATATTTATTTATATGGTAGTTCATTAGCCTAGTTTTTCAATTAAAGCATTAAACTGCATAATGCGGAATAATGTTTAACGTTAAATGTTTTAACTACATGATTCTTCATTAATATATCGATACCCTTGAAAAGTACTAAGTAGTGCTTTCGCTGGATGCGTGTAATTACATCTGCAGTGCCAGAAAATGAATAAACGTTTTTCTTTGAATTGACATTGATTGAAATGTCGCACTATGCTCTGTAATTGAAAAACTAGGTAGTTTTATCATTTAATAGGCATGATGATAGTATAACAGATAAAAAAATTATTAGTCCGTCTTTGAGAAAAATAAAAAATATAAAACCCATATTTTTTACTTTGCCAAAATAACAAAAGACTATTTAAACACAATACGTATTAAACTTAGAGTCGAGGTAATTACGTCACACCTTACTAGCAAACGTACATAGAAGTGACGTCATGCGAATTTATAACAATATACTGTAAGATTTAAATAAGAAAATAACAAAAACATACGTTATCTATTATTTTTTATTAACCTATTAGACGGACGTGAAATTATTTTTTAGTCACCATCCCAATTGTTCAATACTACAGTATTACTACTAACTGAACTATAGATCGGATTTTAATGCAATTATAGATCAATAGTTCAGTAGCTCAATAGCTATTTAGTTGAATTATAATAGGTATAAATCGCATGGCATGCGAGCCTAATACTTGCGATTTATAGTCGCATTCTTTAAAAAATTATAAATATTTAAAATAATTACAGTTATATTGAGTTTTCAATAATATTTTTTATTACTTGGTGATAGCTTTTTACTCTTTCTTTTTACTGTTTTTAATTAACATCAACGATTTTTTTTTAAATTAAACTTCAAACCATATAATATTGATTAAAACGTGATTCTACCAAATATTTGTAGGTGATTTCAGTAGAGTCCTATAATTTTTTTAACGAGTCTGACACAGATAAAGTCACTTATTTGAATAAAATACAGATTAAACATAATATTGTCCCTTGCGACGATCTTACTAACAAAATTTTACCAAATGGTAACTGTATTATTAATTATTTCCTTATGAGAAACTATTTACATTAAATGCACAATACAAATTAATTAAATGTTAACCAATTATAAATTAGGCAAGCCTTTCGTTAATTTTTGTTACAAATAGCTTATAAATATAACTAAAATAAACTTTAAAAAACCTAAAAATATTAGAATAACCATTCCTAAAGCTTCATCTTCCCTTATTTATTATTCCCTCTAATATTGTTATACAAAAAATAAAACAGATAATACAGATTAGTTAATACAGATAAAAAATCCTTTTTGTAGAAAAAAGGCTAAAAACTAGAGAGACTATTCAATTATTGTGTTACAATTTAAAAAATAAAAATCCACACCTAACAACAGTTCTAACACATTTATTGTTAAATACTTCGCGCCATTTTATTATTTTAATTATTTAACATTGTCTATTGACAGAGATTCTTTTAAACCACACATAAATGTTTTAAATAATACTTCAACAACTAATATTACGAAACATTCACAGATAAATTAAATATTAAATAATGTGTCACTATCGAGTAAAAACTGGGCAAGTTCAACTTCATAAGTCTTCATTTTATTACAAATTATATTGCTTTGCGTCTAGTGCAGCATTAATTATGTGAAGTTTTAGTAAATAAGAAAATACAGAACTGTCACTGTCAAACATTACAAAAACAACAGATAATAAAATCCACACAGTCTAATTCACTACATTTTTTTGTCAAAGATATAGGCAGTATGAATGCATTTTCCACACACCAATACACAACATATCAATCGTGTGAGTATTAAGCAGTCTCATTGTGCAAAAACACTCGTAGAGAGCTTTTATATGGCAATATTTAGTTTAGGAATTCATTATACATCATAATATAACGTAGGGCATACAATATTCTACGCACACATTAGGTCAAACACTTGAAATATTGCATCTGTGTTATTTTAAATTATTATCGACTCTAAGGCGTGAGTGATAAGGTGCAATTTATGTGTCGAAACTACAATTTTTTTCTCCAATAATCTTCAATAACACTAAAATAATATCGCTCATGGGCTTTCAAATATGATCCTTTTTTTTTATTTCTACACATTAATGAATTTCAGTACAAATCCAATGTTAGTTTCAAATTAAATCCAGGCAAGACATCGCTAGTCACATTATACAGATACAACTCTCTTACAATCATAGCGAAGCTGAGTTCTTCCAAAACCACTGTTACCGAACTCGATCCAAAAAGACCTTTACGAGGAATGTTCGAGAACTGTCTAGAAAGGACGGCACATTAGTTCAACGGGTAGTGTTTACAGCAAACCTTTGTCGAGTTCTTTTCGAAGCATTCTGGTGAGTTTGAGGACTTGCTCGTCGATCTGTCCCGCGAATAGTGAGTCGAGCAGCTCACCTCGAGACGCGAGCGCGAACACACCGGCGAGGCGCGATACTGATTTGTCTGATAGATGCCTTTCTACCACAGCTCTGGAAAAAGTAAAATCGGTTGTCAGTAAAGTCGTTTTACTGACGATAGTTGAACGTAACATGCTGATTGCTTTTACTGTTTTGCAGATTGTGCCTTTTTGTTGCTCGTTCTGCGCTCTCGCTAGCACTTCAAGCCTTGGACCGCCTCAGAACGAGGTAACTCCACATGAGCCGACTCCATCGAATTATAAGTCATTCATACGTCAAAAAAAAACAAATTAAACTAAATTTTTGAATAAATATAAAATATATAATATTTACAATGATATTTCAGAAGGGTTCGTTTTACACAAACGGTTAAAGACAATTCATTACTAATTACTTGGTTAAACTTAAACTTGATTGGATTTAATCGTATTTTTGGCATATAGATTACTGTCGAGGAGAAGGTTAAAATGTCCTAAACACTGGCATATAATTGAAAGTGGACTTGAATGTTTAAGCTACGATATGTGATTATATTTACTGTGCTTGATATATTTATTATCTTTTATAAATAAATATAATAAAATAAATATAAGAAACACTCGTCACAGAGGTCACCTTGAAATACAATAGACGCGATTCAAATTATTAGTTCTAAAGTTTCTGAATGCGATCTGCGCCTACAAGAGTTAAAAGATCTTCATATAAAGTCAAGTGTATAAATATCGTTCCTCACTTGAGTGATTGGTGTGAGTCCCGAAGCGCGTCCTGCAGGAAACCTCTGTCGTACGAGAATTCCACCTCCGAAAACGATACCACAGCCATCAACACCGTCTGAAACGAGACACCATTTTGTTAAAAAATCTAACCTATAAAATTTATTCTAATGAGAACTGGATTTCAATGTTGTTCCCATTTTTAGACCCGGCAAGCGATCTTTTTGTTTTTCTGTTGTTTTATTTTTGTTTGTATTACTTACATGGAACTTGGAACGGAATGCCGCTAACGCTCGCTCGTCCGCTGCGGACAGCTGGCCGTGCCGCCGCAGCACACCCAACTTCACTGCTGCTTTGATCACGTGCTTGACTAACTTCTCAGCTTCGCGTTTCTCGATTCGCTCGCGGAGGACACTTAAAAACTGTAACGAGGACAGTATCAAGAATTAGCTACGATTATCAAAAACATTGATGTACTTATTCAGTTTTCTTTTTAAAGTCAACATTTTTTTATTAGTGTGATAGTTTAACATTTGTCATCCGCTGATTTTATCCACGTAATTTTCGTTCCCTTAACAATAACGCGATAAAAAGTTCTGGTCTACCAGCAAGACAAACTTCGGCCAAATTTATTTAGTAGTTTATGTGAAAGAGTGAAAATGGTCCATACATGAAAACGTCCTCAAACTGTTACATGAGTAATATTGTTCTTAATATTATAATTATTAGGCAAACGACCAGGCGAACCCCCTGATGGAAAGTAGTCATCGCCGCTTCACCCCAACTCTCCTTGACTTGACTGTGGAGTGAGTTGCCGGCATTGTCTAAAGAAATTGACGACCGCTTGGCGCAGTGGTAGCGCAACTGCTTTCTGCGCGAAGGGTCGTGGGTTCGATCCCCACACCGAAAAAATATATTTGTAATTTACATTTGTATTTTTCTGGGGTCTGGGTGTCGCTATGTATTGTATGTATGTATTTACAAAAGAAAAGTATGTATACATATGTAATTTATTCCGTTATGTAGTTGCCATAACACAAGCTTCTGCTTAACTTGGGACTAGATGGCGCTGTGTATAAACGTCCTGAAAATATTTATATTTAAATATTAGTTAGGAATAGTCCTCAGCTTACCTGGTCTAGTAACTTGGCAGCATGTTCATCTAGTACAAGGGCCCGCGCACTGGCGGCGCCTCCAACCCTCGATAAAAATTTCTTCTGTGCTCGGAGAGAGATGTCGCGGGCGCACCACGCGCCACCCTCCATTGCTGTAACAATATTTATTTATTTATTTATTATACGCTTTATTATATACACTTGAACATAAATGCGACACAGAAGATACATTAAGAAGAATTATATATATAAATGGCGGTTTTATCGCTTGGCACCGATCTCGCTTCGGCATCTCTTCCAAGCAACCTTTAATGAAGAAATACACGAAAGTAGAAAGGCAGTGTATACAAAACAAAAAAAAGAAACACACACATTATACACAACATAGGAAAAATAATATAATAATAACAGTAAGCTTAACTTAGTATTAGAATGATGGTAATGACACTTCAGATGAGTTATACCATATGATTAGGACTCGCCTTCTAAAATATTACAAACTAGATGCGCCCCGCGATTCTACATGCATAGTTCCAGTTCCCGGGGCAATATCTTATCATTTAAAGTAGTCTATATGTTGAACCAGGGTTTCACCTATTTACATACCAGTTTTTAAATAAATCGATCCAGCAGTTTTTGCGTGAAAGAATAACAAACATACCTACATTCTAACAATTTTTACATTTATAATATTAGTAGAAAGTAGGACTAGCTACAGGTTTTATATGATTAGGAATATAGTCATAAGATACCAATGAGCGTCAGAAAAGGAGAATGGGTTATGTCAGACTTCTTGGCTTCGGAAAGGAAAATGACTTCGGATTTTTTCCGACTACAACTACCTTGACTTTTACAGACTTCCGCAGTTAAACTTGTGTGGTTTACAACCCTGTGGCAGTACCCTCAGGAAGCGGCCAAATTGTTGTCTTCAAGTTGGAGTAGAAAAATGTAATTGATAAAGTAGTAAGCAGTTACAAATTTATGGAACTTATATAAAAAAAATAAGCACAAATGCTTTTGCGCCTGTAAGTATGCGTACCAATTATCTTAACATATCGTCTTAGAACATCTACAACGCAAAAGGAAAAAATAACTTATTACTTACTTATCGTCAACTAATATCCTTATTATTGTGGTGTAACAATTATGTACGAGTATATTATTCCTCATATTTAATATGAACAAATCTAAGTTATTGTATGGACTATGGATCTATAGTTTACCCGACTTATTACATAAAAAAATCATTTGGCGATTTATTTTTATAGAAAACTAGCTTTTGCTCGCCGCGCCGATTCGCTCGCATTAAGAAATATTTGTTTTTTTTTAAATAAAAAGCAGCATATGATACAATGATATTATGAAGTCAAAACGATAGAAAGAGATAAATGATAAAACAAACAAGAAAAAAGGAGACAGTTCAACTAATCACCTTAAGGTAAGACGTCCTAATTAGGATGTTATTGCATCTTTAAAATTTTGCGCTTATAACATATCTATTTAATATAATATCATTGCTATGATAAGAATTTGTGTACAAAATATACTTAATGAGAATCGGTGTAGTCGTTGTTGCCTTAAAGCGTAACGAACATCTCTACTTTCACACTTATAATATTAGTAAGATTAAAATTAAAAGACAGAAAGAAGAAAAGGAGAAAAACAAAGAAGAAAGGAATCTCTACTATAGAACACAACATGAATATTAATTAAAATTTTTGCTTATAAGCTTATATGTAATTGCTCATGAGGAATAAACAAATATCCAGCTGCAATACCAAAGCAGATGGCACTAACTATAGGTCAAGTAACACTTGACTCCGCTTCCACGAAACGTTATACGATGTGCTATTAATAAAAATACAGAGAAATATTAATACTGGCAGCCTTCATTGCGACTGAACGCAGCTGAAAATGCTTCTTATTTAATCTTATCTCATTTAATTTGAATCTTCAATTGAATTGATTTTACTAATTTTATAAATGCATTTTCTTAATTATAGTTATTGAAGCCAGCTACAGATAGATTGCTTTAGACGTAACATTAATATGTTCCTATATGATATAAATTATTATATATTAATACATTAAAAAGCGAAAGACATTGATCTCACCAGGAACCATTGTGGAAGAAGGCGCAATTATCCTCTTAAAGAAAAATTGTCATTGTGAAAGAAGTAGATAATGCATGCAATTTATTTATTATACTATATTTACAACTTAAAACACTTTTCGAAAATTAATTCAGACTTGTCTATGTTTTGTTCGTCTAAGCCGTTACATTGCAAATAATTATTAATTAAATAAATACTCAAAAATTCCCAAATTACTGCTATTAAATTAATAATTATTATTATTAATTATGAAATCATTGCTAAATATAGTTAAATTACTCACATTTCATCATTCTCACGGCACAAACGCACACAATTCAAAATGTCAGCTGGTTTAGTTGACCAATTAAAGTTAACGAATTTAAATATGACTTAATTACAACAATTGGTGTTTATTACAAAAACAACCGGTCAAGCATAGCAGAGACGAGCCATACTTAGGTACTTAATTTAAAAATATAAGATTATTTTTTTTTTAGAATACATATTAAAACTCCTTGGATTCAAACTGTTTTCTGAACTTTTGGCGGGTTAATGTGTTTTAGTACGTTATTATCGTAACTATTTTAGTGTATTACTGTATAATTTATTGTAGCGTGGTTGAGGACATGCTCAATGTAAATATTATCATTTCCTTCCTTAAGGGATCATAAATTACCATAGATAAAACAAATAGGGATACTTCTTAATTGGTATGGTATGGCGGGAATCTGAATGACAGCGCGGTAGTTTAAAGAAAAATTGGCGGCAATATTGTCTGTGGATGCCATATTAGCTCCAAACAGAATAGCTACAACTTATTAAAAAAATATACTTATAATGAATAATGAACTGATAAATGTATTTCTGTGTAATTCAATATATGCCCATACGAAAGATAGATATTTTTTTATTCATAACCAAGAAATATGAAACATATTACAGCTATTACAAGAATTACTTTCGTCTCTGTATCCCAGATTCTTAGAAAACAACACTAAAGGATTATTGGAAAAAACTTATATAACTAGAGTATGGCAAATAGAAAAGTATTAAAATTCTAACTATATTGGTACTGTTTGCCAATGCTTTGGATTATGATAATATATGTATTTCTGAAATCCATTTTCTCCAATAAATTTCTCGTAAATTATATTATTTTTAGCTATAATACGTACCAGACCAAAAAAAACCTTTTTTCTTGTTTGAACTGTACAGCTACGGATATGTACAACATTCATTTATTAGCTCTAACCCAAGCACGTTACAAAAGACAACAATTAAATAAATATATAAAATAAATTTGTTATGTAGGCATGATATCATTTAAGGATCTACGCAATAAGCTCGACAATTATGTGATTCTAGCGATCTCAATTAGTAACACGGAAATGTGGTTCACCGCCCGTTACTTGAGAGACGGCGTGCTTGTTTTTTGTCTATTTTATACTAGCTGTTGCCCGCAACTCCGTCCGCGTTTACTTTCAAAAAAAAATATTCCCCTGGAAATTGGATTATAATAAAACGCTCCTTTCCCATCGCAATTATGTGAAGTTTTGTGTAAACTATTATGTATTCATCTAAACATCCCCAACTTGCAAAATATTTGACGAAACAAAATTAATGAACATAAAA
>JADANM010007051.1:7845715-7913259 GCA_026213755.1 Eurema hecabe | reverse complement strand
TATCAAACAGCTGTGTTTGGGCTTTTTTAATTATAAGTTATTAGTTAATAGACATCGTTTAACATGTAATTTTTATTTAATTATTGACATACATTGTTTTTCTTTAGTCGCGAAATTGTTCGTAAATATGAAATTACAAAACGCAGTTAACGTTCATGTCTTAGCATTAAAAAAAGGTGATTTCGCGTTTGGACTATATTAACATTCTTTTTTTTATCGACTGTTCGTATAAGAAAAAAATTCTTGGCAAAACCGTCTTTATCTTTAAGAGAAAAATTCGAACATTAGGTTTTAAGTTAATTTATTTACTTCGCTGTAAACTTTTAACTTTACTAAAAAACATAATACGTAGAAATAAAAATATAATTTTTAGGAAACTAATATCCTTAAAGACATTATGTTAAGTCATGTAGAAGCCTTATATGCGACGTTTAGAACAGATTTAATGAGTCGATATGACGTAACAGGCACTTTCTCTTCATTGACAATAAAAAAGCTTTTAGCAATTTCATACAAAAAAACATGATGCAATTGTTATAAAAAAATGTTACGAAATAATTGAAATTCTGTTTTATTTGTAGCTATAGACATAATGTGTACTATGTAATAACAGATTTAAAGTAATATATTTTTGCTTTAAAATCATAGCTTAGAAATAAAATTATATTAAATCGTTACTTCCACGAATGCATATGATATTAATATTAATATATTGAATACTAGCGGACCCGTGCCCGCTTCGTTGGGCATAATGTTAAAAATCTTTTTTTATATAGCCTATGACACTCAGTAATAATGTAGTTTTCTATTGGTGAAAGAATTTTTAAAATCGTTTTAGTAGATCCCGAGATTCCCCTTTCAATTTAACAAACATACAAACTTTACTTCTTAATAATATTAGTATAGATTAGAGAAAAACATTGCGCTTTTCTAAATGTTTTAGGATCCCATGTAGCCATTTTTGAATCCACGTGCACACAATGGCCGTGATTGTTTTAATCAAAATATTTATTTTATATTTTTATGTTCTCTAATAATAAAGATATATTCCTTTGAAGTATATTTTTTCTTCTTTGGTTTGCCCTTATTTTTTTTTATAATCTATAGAAGTGAATTAAGATTTAAATTATTGCATATATTATAGAAACGTCATCATTTTACTTTGGTATACGAATAACTTCAAATAAATTCGACTGATTGTATTGAAAAGAGTATTCTATTGTTTTCTTGAAACTACGACGTTACGCACATCAATCTACGACAATCATAATAATATCATTACACCACAAATTGCGCGTCATTTCCCCAATATGAAATCTACCCTCGCTGTGCCTATCCCATTAATCAAGTTAGCAATTAATTATATTATAGTCCTTGATATATTACTCACAGGATTCGATGGGAGTTATATCCGGTCCTTCAGCGGCAAGCATCTTCATGGTTATAGCCCCAGGTAGGACACTGCTTGACACCGACACCTTGAATAATTTGAGCGACGAATAACCGAAAAAAGGATCAGCTAGGACACCAAAACGAAAGTACGACCCAACAGGCTGTTTTCTCCACTGCACTATTGATCATTACAAGGTTAGACGCGCACGCGTGCTACGGTCCTTCTTTAAGCATGCGCGCTTTTCACGCAGCCATATTGTACCGGAAGAACGTCATTTGACAACTGACAGGGCGAATTCCGGTCCCCATTCATCGCTTAATGACGTCGTATCGGTGTATGGTACATCAATTTGTGTTTACGGATCGTTGATTGACGCTTTTCAGGTGGTTGATTCAACGTTAGTGTTAGACCGAGAAATTGGAATTCGTCTGATTGTCAATATTAATGGCTTAACGAAATATATAAATATAATAATATATAAAGCTGAAGAGTTTGTTTGTTTGAGCGCGCTAATCTCAGGAACTACTGGTTCGAATTGAAAAATTTCTTTTTTTATTGAATTGACCATTTATCGAGGAAGGCTTTAGGCTACATAAGATCACGCTGCGACTAATAGGAGCGAAGAAATAATGGAAAAAGAAATCGACGGGGACGAAGTCGCGAGCAACAGCTAGTTCTACAATAATTTCGAATGCAACGAAAAGATAATAAAAACCAACATGAGATGTTATAAATAAATTTTATTGAAAATCGTAATTAAATTTACATAAATATTAATAAATTACATCACGAGTAAAGATATCTGTTCTGTGGGTTTAGTATCCGGCCAACTCGGCGAAGGTGGAGTCCATCTCGTCAGCCAAGCTCTTGTATCTGTCCTTGTTGATGCCCAATTCGTCTGCGGACGATCAAACGATTAGTATAACATAGTTATATGAATCAGAACGCTCTAAGGAATTCGATCCAAAGAGCATACTGACTGAATCAGAAACAACTACTTCTAAAAACTTTTGCAGAAGATTGTGGGAATTTTGACTTTAGGACGTATAGTTGGAAATTTTTGGATAAAAGTAACATATAAAAGGACTTATAGGAAAGAATAGGATGATCTTCAGGTCAAATTTTGTAAGAAGTTAATAAAGTTCTTCGTTTTTCGCCAATCAAGTTGATCTAGAATTTACCTAGACTGTAGAAGGGAAATATTAATTTTGTTACAATTTAATTCATATTTTAAATACACTGTTATAGCATGAACGTGGTTGTTTTTAAAAACATTATTTAAACCTTTATTTTAAGAGATTAAAAACATGTACCTTTGAAGCATTGGTCCACGACGGTAGCAGCAAAGCATAAGACTTATTAGTCACAACACAAAAAGCCAAGTTTATTTGTAAAGCGATTTCTAAAGGATTGTCAGAAATTAAAAAGTTTTTAAGCGTAAATTCTATAGATATTCTACAATCCTCTAAATATCGGTAGGGTTAGGAATCAGGAGAAGTTGTTAGCGATAAAAACATATTATGACGACTTTCCAATATAAAAATACATTTGGGTACGAGAGAAATTTCGAGGATAATTTCTAAATTGGAGACAGTGGTTCTATATGGACGGTACTGTCTTAAACTAATTGGTAAGGGCAGTTAGTATCCTGTCAACTCGGCGAATGTGCCGTCCAGGTCGTCACATATCGCCTTGTATTTCTCCTTCTCGTTGAACAACGCGTCTGCAAAATTGTGTTATTAAACAGCTTTTGAAGAAATTAGTTAAAAAGAAATCAATTCGATCTCACCTTACAGTATCCACTAGGATTCAATGCACAACTGTAGTATATAAAGTTGCATTGATCTAGCAATAATGGAAGTAGATTGAAAATTGTCAAGGTGTTATTGTAATATCCACTCATTGTTAGAATAATTTAGAAAAGTTTGATAGATGATTTACTTTTTTAGATTCACATCATACCCCAATATGATTAATAGATTTTCTTATTATTCTGCGTTCAAGAAAGTCTTCATAAACTTATACTGTTAAAACCATCCTTGAAAGCAGAACCCTTGTTGCTGAATAGTTGATAAATATTCCTCTAAAGGCCTTCACCACGATCTTGTCAATACCTATCGCTAATGCTATCGAATAGCCCATAGATATTGGCAAATCTTGAAGCCTTCAAAACCCATTGAAGACAAGATGTAAGACAATTATTGTATAGTGAGATGTCGCACCTTCGAGCCTGTCGACTTCCTTCTGCAGTTTCTTAACAGTCTTCTCGGCGTACTCGGCGCGAGCCTCCGCCTCCTTGAGCTTGATGGTGAGAGTCTTAAGTTGCTTTTTGAATTCTTCTACGCGCTGGTTGGCCTTCTCTTCTGAGACCTCCAGTGATTTCAGGGAGTTACCTACGACCTGCGAATAGGTGTTTGGTTTTATCATAAAATAAGTATGTAATTTGAAGTGTCAGCTTTATAAAGAATCCACAGGATCGACTATAGAGATCTTCTTCAAGGAAAGTTCAACTTCCAATTCATATGCTATTGTTCTTTATTACTACTAGTAAATCGTCGCTTTCATTTAATAACGCTTGAACAAAAACGCCCTATACAAACTATGTTTCAGAACTGTCATTTAGAATTGTACTATTAACAAATTTCCTATTTCTTCTGAAATTACCTTTAATTCCTCCTCAAGTTCTGAAATCTTGGCGTCACCAGATTTGACACGGTCTTCAGCTACTTCGAGCTCGTCTTCAACGAAGGCCAGCTTGCGGGATACCTGAACATTATTTATAACGTTAAAACTTATTACAAATGTACATTTTTTATAATATAACGTATCTTCAGATAAACAAAAGGCAGAGATATTTATGAATTCATTACAGCTATATTATAATTTATAATCAACTTTTAAAGCTCAATTCTATTAAGAACTGTGTTAAAATATCGTTCCAACAATTATGTATTTTAACCGATTAATTGGCGTTAGAACTACAATCTTAACATAGCACGTAGTTATTGACTATGTCGTTTACAGCGTATGGACAATGGTCTATTATACGAGTATACCTATACGAAAGTATACAAGTAGAAATGTATAATTACCTCATCGGACTTGCCGTCAGCGTCTTCAGCGAGGAGACGGGCTTCCTTCAGCTGGTTGGTGAGTTGGTCCATGCGCTCCTCGTCTTGTTGTGCTCTGTTCTCCAATACTTTGCACATACTGCAATCAAATAAATTACAGGTAATTAGACTCAGTCTTACACAGTCATGTAAGGACCTTGTAGGATGTCAGTTTTGGATTTAGAGCTCGGATTTTTATACCAATAGAAGACAAAATTATTTGTGAATATTGAAGGTATTTTAAACTGAGAATATATACATGTGTTTATGTAGAATGTTAGATTATTAGCTACATTTTGTTATAAATACGTGTACAGGAACCGATACATAAATAGCAATCGAATATCAAAGAAAATGAACATTTGCAAAAACTTAATTAAACAATTAAATGACAGAAAAAACAAATTTCAATCTGCAATGTAAACGTTGTCAGGCACTAACCGGTTGTTCTCGTCAGCGGACTGTTGGGCTTCCAGAAGTTTCTGCTGGGCTGTGCCGGATCTTTCCTCAGACTTCTCCAAGTCCTCTTCAATCTGCTGCACCTTCCTATTGAGGGCCGCCACCTCCGCCTCGGTCGCGGTCAGCTGCTTCTCCTTCTCTTCCAGGTCTTTGTTGGCCTGCTCCAACTTGTTCTTGTTTAGAGACAGGTCCTCCTCAACCTGGAGGAGTTTCTTCTGGAGTTCACGGACTTCCTCGTTTACCTAGAAGAGAATTAGAAGTGATTCATTAAGATCCTTTTCAAATATATTTTTAACCGAAAATTGAATTAAATGTTGCAGATCGATCGCAGAACACCTGCACCATTTATCACCTCATTTAAAGGGATATGTAAAAAGAAAAAAGGCAGTTGAGTGTGTGTAGTGTGTGGTATATTGAATGATTTTACAGCATCGCAAATATAACCACCATTCAGTACTTCACACTATGTTTTCTTTCGGCTGCTATGGAACGTATCTGAGAAGTACCAAAGTACAGTTGACGAACCTTCTCGGCGCGGAGGTTGGCATCCCTGGCCTGCTGTTCGCAGGTATCTGCCTTGTCCATGGCATTGTCCTTCTCCAGCTTCATCGCCTGCATCTTCTTCTTGATCGCGTCCATGGTGGCTGCTTTGTTTTTTCACGGTCCGGTTAAAAAATACGCCGATATTGGCCTGTAAAGATAAAGGTTATGCTATATCTTGTGCAAAATAGAATGATATGAACGCTGGACGAACGCTTGTATGACGATTGCGCGTTATATGCGGCATATTATGTCGATCTGGAATCTACTGCCGTGGATGTATGTTACTGGATATTGGTGTTGGTGCAGAGACCTTACCTAAAGTAACCCGAAAGGCTAACTGTATCAGATCAGTTTTGTAATTCCCACTAGACTTTAGTTTTCACACTGTTATAAATTTAATTATTATCTTCGTATAGTTATTTCTGATTGGCTTATTTAGGTATTCAGGTACTTGTAATTCAACTAATAAATTTTTTCCAAAAAATTCTACCAAAAATTATATGAAATTAAAATTACGAATAGGTGGTTCCTATCGGCTGTCATATAACTATACTTTATATTTTCAGAAGATTACCATATTTCTTAAAGCCGTTATTGGAGCGTAGAAAGATATCAATATGTAAGTCCATCCGCAATGTCGGAAAGCTCGGGGCAGATATTCGTTACAAAATCACAGTTTCTACATTGCTGGTAAGAATAGATTGAATTTTATATCTGTTTGTTCACACTTGGCTGGCTTCCAGCGGCTATATGCAGAACTGCAGATTTAATAGTCTGACTTGAGATAATCATATGAAAAAGAACGCGGATTTTTACATTTTTTATGTTTAGACTTTCTATTTCATCATCGTTTAATTTTACTATTTAAACAAAAAGTTCTGACTTGATTTGACGAGATGGATTTATCTTATATAAATTGGATTTGGATTCATTATGCTATTACATTGTTCATTACTGAGACTTAGTAATGGACACTAAAAACGGTTTTCTGCCTTTTTTTCTTCTACGGTAATCTTATCGACTAAAGTTAAGTGCCTGACGTACAAAATAGTCAAGTTTTGTAAAGGAAATGCTGCGATAAATTTGGTGGTTTTAAAAAGTTAAATAAATATTTTTGTATCACATTTACTGTTAAAATGTTAAGTTTTTCAAATATTAAAGGAACAATACATATTTCAAATGAATTAATTCTTGTATGACTGCAAGTTATTTAAGACATATCAAAATAAACTTATCATTTTCAAAGATTGTTGATTAAATCTGTTTGTCAACAGCAAATTTGCATAAAGTAAAATTACACTCAGTAATGGATATCTATAAGTTGAATTATATAAATAAACCTGCCTTATAATTAAATATTATAATGACCACTTGTAATCGCTATTGTATATAACAAGAAAATATTTGCGAAACGTTAACTTTACTTTCTTAAGACACTGAAAGTATTAAATATAGCAATTACGTCGAAAAGTTTAAAGCTATAAAAATTGCCTCAAAAACTCTGGTTCCGTTGCGAAAATAACGCGAGGGTGACGTATCGTTATTTTTGGCTAGACGTCAAGTATTACAGTTTAACAAAAATAAATTGGTGTTAGGCTAAACAGCTGCTTCACACTAGATTAAGAAAACTAATCTCCAATCCGTTTTTTTTTTATTTTAAGTATTGCTAGCTATAAAAAATATTTGACACTTACGGTCGTTATAAATTCGAATAACCTCAAAATGTTTAAAAATTCGGGAACCCCTTTGATTAAATCGAAAGTTTGAAAGGTCACGCCTTTCTTATTCAAAAGCCTTCGCTTCGAACAAATTTCTAGCTGTAATTGTTAAAAGAGATTTTTAATTATTGAACTCTATATTATATTGGTATACTTATTATAAGTGATTGTATTAAACATTTCATAGTTAAATTAAATTTACTTTTATAACAGTTAGTACGTAATTTTTATTGTGATCTAGAACAGATTTAAATATAATAATTTGTTATATAAAATGTATATGTCATTCTAGTCCAATATTAACAAAGAATTTTTTTTTGTTAGGATATTATGAGGGTATCTTATAAAATTGTTTTATAGCGTATAATATGTATTATGTATTACACAAAAGTGTCACTGTGTTAATAAGAAAATTCGAATTATTAACCGTGTAAATTTTTTTCTATATATCAAAATCGATTTAAAACTGTTATAGGAATAGGCAGTCTAATTGTGTATTTAATTAATGAATTACTTATGACTTTGAATTTTATTAAAGTGTGAATTTCACTTTATGAAACACGCGTGTTCGTACTTACAAGTTACTCGTTGTATTATCGATATAATTACTCAAAATATGAATGAAAAGCTCTCACGTTAACTGTCACCTGTGTCCTACATACGTAAAAAATGGGGTATATATAAATACAATCCACGGCAGGTTTCCCATATCGCTAAATACGTCAGCCGCAAATAGGTCGAGCGTCGCACTATATTGAGTAAAGACGCCCGCGCAGTGTAATCGGATACACGTTAGCACTGAAAGCTTGGATACGCCACTGCACTGCACTGTCCCTAAGGTCCTAGGGTCCGTGGGACCGGCCCGTGGGGCCGTGGTGTCCGTGGGACCGTGGTCCGTGGGTATCCAGCTGCATGGTCTCCTGGCTCACTCACCTACGGGCGGTTCACACGGCGGAGCGGCGCGCACTAACCCTAGAGCCCGCGCCGCCCGCCCAGCTATTTTCGGCGCCAAAAATTCAAGATTCCAAGCCCCGACACGGTACTAGTATGTGTATGGAAGTATGGATATCGGATTTATTGCGGACGGAAATTTGATGTAAACATTTCAATTATTTAAACAAATCTTTTTGGAAGATTTAAATTGCAATTTTTTATTAGATACATATACTTATATATAAGTATGTCAGCAAGCAAAATTGTCTAGGCTAGCGTACATGGTAAAACATCGGGAAAGTATTTTATTTCACTACGTTCGCGTTGAAACAAATACCCAACTGTATCAATTAAAACACGTTCAATTGACTTAAAAACAATCAATTGATAACATAATGTAATTGGAAAAAGATGTTTTTTATTTCCCTCGATTGAAGTTAATGTGAATTACGAAATTTTGGCCATTTGATAGGATGATGACTGAATGAATCTTGTTATGTGGTAAAAACATTATACAAATGGCTAGCTTTATAACACGTTTGAAAATGCTTAGTTATGACTTACTTGACTTAAGATCCTATGTCCCCCAGAGGCTAGATGGAGCAGTGTGCGTCCACAATGCATCACCAACCCGTTGTTTTTAACGTTTCGTCTTCGCTACAGGTATGGACCTGGAGCTTAGACATGGATTTTAGTACAGTATATCTATGAAGACTCGTAAATACATATTAAAATATTCAATTCTAGAAAATACCTTCAAAAATTAATACAATTGAAGAGTTTCCGATGATTCCTATAACTACTATATATTTTGCGCATCCTAGACTTAAAAGCGTCTGATAGAGATAAAAGTAGGTACTTTATCATGCTTTGTTACAGAAATTTGAAATTATTTACATCATGAGATTTTAAATGACTTGGACGCTGAAATGTGGATCCAATTTAGATTTCAAACTTTGACCTAAACATACTTACAAAGAATGCAAGCTCCAAGTTCATAAATATATTATGACATGTTCATTTCCTTTCTTCATGAGATAATATATTATTAATACCTTAGTATAAAGTGACCAGTTAATTTTTTTTTACTGTCATATAATAAAATGCATTTTATGATCAAAAACCTTAATGCCATGACGAAATGCCGTAAGTCAGTAAGGTACTATATATCTTAGCTTGACACCATCGATTTCGACACAAATTTTAATTATATTAAGTACAAACTATACTAAGGCATAGTTAATAAGCAAGTCTTCTTAATAAATTGTAGCATCATTGCGTAGAGTATTGGCTATATTTAGCGGCCATTGAGATTGAGATCATCGTCCGTCTCTCATCTAGTTAGCACTAAATAAAGAATAGAAAACAAACATTCAATACTCCTACATAGCTAATATTTATAACTTGTCGTGACAGACTATTATATTTACACTTTCTATGGGCGTGTTTTACAAACTTCGGGGCACGATATACTGAATCAATCATTTAAAGTTTTCAAACTTTGGTTGTATTATGTAGGTTCATAGTAGTAACATTCCTCTTATTTCAGCTAAGAGGTGGTAAATTCAAGCTCTCTCGAGGTGGTACCGCCTGTGACCATTGGATGTCATTACGCTTCATTCGGTTAAGTGAAATCATTTTTCCATTCTGCCATTTTTATTAATTTAGTATCACATATAACATTAATACGGTAATTCACCAATTACATTGATTATAGACATTACATTTATACGTTTTTCTCGCAGAACTTAGAGCACACAGATAATATAATCGACTATTTATTCGCAAATAAATCTCATTCAGGGTATTTGTTTGAGAGAACGCGCGGCAGGGGCGAGTGCCCATTGAAGGCAAGCAAGAGCGACAGCTTTGACGCCAGGGGGAGTCACAGTCGTGGTCAAGTCACACATTATAGTTTAGTTTTCATTACAATAGATACAAGTAAAAGTAGGTATTGAATTTTGTTAATGACAAAATATATAAATACACTATGGAGCTTGTTGCTTACCAATGTATTGGTTGTTTTAGCAATAAATGATTATTATTATTATATTATTATTATTATGGTCAATTAGGGTAGACTTGGTCCTGGAACGAGCTCTCGACTCCCTCCCCAAAAGACACGGCTTGTGGAACAACTTGTGCTTATACCGTTTCGGGTAGAAGTCTGTAGGAACGCTGGTATGGGCTCTATTCTAGTATATAGGAACTGGTCGTGTTTAGTCTGGTCTTTTATCCTATCCGATATTCCCTTTTCTGACAAATCTTTCCCGTTTGCAGATTAATTATTTAGTAATTTCAAAAACTTGAAATTGCTTATTGTTTGAAGATTGAATTATATCTTGATTATTTAATTTAGTGATTAAGTAGTCTACAATAATAGGTTTGAATAATAATACTAATTACTTTAAAAGAATATATTAGATTTTCTCTAGCGAATATCATAAGCTTTTCTCGATTGTAGAACTAGGAGCAAGCCTAGTACTAAAACGGTGTTGTGGTAGTCTGCGACTCTATGATTAAATGGAATTCAAACTAACTAAATAGTTAGTATAACATTCCTCCAATTTGACGATTGCTTAGTGCAAAACTAAATTCTGCATCAGGGTTGTGCTTTTTGGGGTACTACTTATCTGTTAGGTACAGTTTCTTTAACAAAGCTTTGAGATAGATAATGCTTCATTATTAAAAATATTAAAATAAATTTCTAATTAGAATCTTGTTTATAATTCGTCTCGTTTCAGTGTGAATTTGTCAATTTTGCTTGACTATCTACTAGATCAAGCCTTCGTCCAGCAGAAGACGCGAAGAGACTGAGTTGATTGATTCATATACTTCTCTACTTAATAAACATTAAAATTACTGTCCCAGTCGGTTATATATTAGAATTGGCAGTTAATATATTTCCAAATAAGTAATGTAGATCTTTTATTAACATGTATGTATATATGGATGGATGTATAGATTGTAAGGTTGTGGCGGGTTTTCAATCTACTGAAGCGATATTTCAACTTATTCCAACAAGAAGTTTTTTGACATGGGCTTTATATATGAAAAAATATTTTTTGTTTGCTTTAATGGAGTACCTACGGTAAATTTGAAGAAGGGTATATAACAAATAACAATAAAACACAAACATTGTGAAAAACGTATATATTATATTCATAATCAGTTAAATTATTCGAAGCTTTACATTCGTCAATATTAAAAGCTACCTTTTCAAAAACTAAGCGATATGAGTATTGTATAAAAGACGGTAAATATGGAAAGTCATAATTAAGAAAACGGGGAAAATTTAACGATTCCCCTTTAGTCATCATTTATTATTAATCGCAATATAAATTATGCCATAATGAAAGTATCATGGGAAACAATAACCAGAAAACGTGACACACTTTAATTTACAAAAGCCCTGTGACTCTAGTTTAGTTAATTTTCACTTTCAAGCTTTGTACTTCACAAATCCATTCATATACCTATAACAATTTCACGCATAAAGGGTAGAGTAAACATTAATATATTATAGAAAATAGATAAAAACGCACATTTCTAGCTTTGGAATCATTGGAAATGGATATTCATACAAGAAATTCCTAAACACTTGAATTAGAAAAAAACGGCAGTGCTTCAAGGATTACGACTTCAATACAGATAAATTATATTTATATTCTGTTAGCGTTCGCGCGTGTCCAAATAATGCACATATATTTGATGGTCAATTAATTACATTCCCTCAAATACTCAAATGTAATAGCAACACGAATACCAATTAAATTGCTATTTAAATTAAAAAAAAACTACAATCACAGTGTCACATGTCAAACTTCGGCCATGTGCATCAATTTCCCGCTCAATTAAACGTCATTCCAAAATAGTTGCGATACAGCTGCGTTCTAATTAATATCCAGAAAGATCTGCGAAAGTTTGATCCACTTCTTCAGCAATCGCCTTGTATTTACTCCTTTCTTCGATAACTTCGTCTGTTAGTAATGTTAGTATTGGTTAGTCATTACAGAAATTTCGAAACTAATAAAAAATGTATTATGAATTAATAAGTAGTTGCAGATAACGCCTTAATATTGGTACTATACCTACCTATTCGACATTTCTCTTATAAATTTAAAATTAACTTTAAATTCACCAAATTTATATGTTTTGGTTTGGACTTAGCAAAGCTCTCAAAATCTTTTGACATAAAACCTGCAGGCGCTGTGAGATATTATGAAATTTTAATCTCGATTCTAATAATTAGCATTTGAAGCAAAATATGAAAAATAACTACTCATGCATCAAGCGAACGTACAATACAGCAAGACATTTTTGCAAATAACTAATTTTATTGTGTGCAGAAGATAAAAATTGTGGGTGTTTCTATACTGTCCAATTAAGTTTAGGGATCAAGAATATAAATAAAACAAAACATTAATTAATAAATTATTTATTATTCATATTCGAAAAATAAATACCTCCATATATGGATTGTTAAGTTAATACTTTAAGTTATAAAATATGAAGTAAATCTATACATAGGTGACACGGGCGGTGTTGGCCCAAATTTCGGCATCTGGTAACAGTTCTGGACGTACAAATTGCGCAGTTTATTCCTTAAGGATGAGTTCCACGAACGCCGTGTCGAGGTCATCTCCGATGTCCTTGTATTTCTCCTTCTCGGCGACGAGCTCGTCTGAATATCAGGATCACGTTAATAAAAGTACTATTCAAGCAAAAACTATGTTCTATTCTACAGACTTTTTTCGAATTTAAATATCTATCTATATCTGCAAGTCAAGTTCAATTAGTCGAGCGAAATTTACAGAAGCGTAAAAATTGAAAGTAATGCTTACATATCGTCGTCCGTTATCGGAAGCCATGCGTGTTTCGCATCTGTCGTATACTCATGCTATGTTTGTCGAATGAAGGATTATGTTTTATAGAGAACGTTTTACTGGTAATAAATGCACATGAAAAGCGGTAAGTGGGCGTCAGTGGTAGCAGGGGCAGCGGTCGCAGGCCCGCGCGGGCAGGCCGGGCAGGGCAGGCAGCGCGGGCAGCACGGGCAGGCCGAGCTCGCGCAGCGCGGCGTCCAGCTCGTCGCCCACGCTGCACAGCAGCTGCTTGCTGGCGAGCACGTCGTCTGCGAACACCGGCCGCAGTCAGGCGCCTCGCCTCGCTCGCTTGCCTCGCCTCGCACATCACACGCATGCTCACAAAGTTAACTACTATTCCATCAGCTATTTCATTCGTTTATTGGTTAAAGAATAGATATTGATACATTTTTTGTATTATTTATTTATTCGGCGGGGGCCTCTGCGGGTGCCTCCGCTGGGGGAGCTTCGGCCGGGGGAGCTTCGGCCGGGGGAGCTTCGGCGGGTGCTTCGGCGGGAGCTTCGGCAGGCGCTTCGGCGGGAGCAGGTTCAGCTGGGGGAGGTGGGGGAGGAGTGGGTTCTTTCGGTGGAGGAGGTGGGGGAGGGGTGGGCTCCTTGGCCGGGGGCGGGGTGGGCTCCTTGGGCGGCGGCGCCTGCGGCTGCGGCTTGTTCTTCTTCTCCTCGCGCGCGCGCGCCATGCGCTCCACCTGCCTGTCCGTCATCTCGACGCCGGGGATGAGCTCGACGGCGGTGTCGTCGATGTCGTTGCCGATGTCATCGAACCGCTCCTTCTCGTTGATCAGGTCATCTGCGACAGGCGGTGCGTGAGAGCCGCGGTCTAGGGCATGCGTTATCGACCGTACCGTGGGGCACTGGGGCTCTGGGGCACCGGGGCCTCGCCGCATGCTGGCGGGGGGGCCATGCTCGGAGCCTTCTGCGGCGACCTCGGGTCATGCGTTAGCACTGCCGGGAGACATGCCCCGTGCTCCGGACGACCGCACGTTTCATTTATCCTCTGGTTTCAGTTATTATTGACAAGTGAGATGAGAACATATCGACATATCCTTATAGCTGATGGAACGATTATATTAGTGGAAAGATAGAGGTTAGAGGTGCACACGCGTTAGTAAAAAAAACAACAAACTAAAAATAATAATATAATATATTTATAAACACTTGTGTTAGAATACTCTTAAACTCATTAATTTATTTCTCACGTACTTATTATCTATCAATTCATAAATCGATAACATTTTCAAGACGGATTTACCCTCGATTGATGAAATAATTTTGTTAAATACATTAAATTTAGTCTCATAGTGCCGGCCGGCGTGTGCCGTTCGCCCGAGCCATTGCCAGCTTTGAAAATTCTAGTCTACAACCTCCACAAGATGGCCGTCATTATCGAATCGATCAATCAACAACATGGAAATATGACACGAGAAGGGAACACTTCTAATATAATAGAATATCAATTCATATCAAGCGATTCATAAATATCATTTACTTGTTACCATCACTCATTAAATCTCTTCTAGTATTAAATAAGTAAAAAAAATCATGATCGTAAAACGTGCTCCGAGCTGCCGACGCGCGGTCGGTCCGTTCTCACTTAATCTTAACGTTACAACGGGAATGTTAATACAAAATCGCGTGCTAAAAATCATTGTGCTTAATACGAAATTTCGACGTGTACAATTGGTCCACGATATGGAATGTCGTTAACTTAAAAAAGTACAAGGGTTCGATCGCGTACAACATTTAAATATTTGAATACGAAACGACTTAGGCGAATGAGGAATACCTATTGGGTATAATTAGAATTATCTGTGTACGAAAATTGCACATGGCAGTGGTGTCGTAGCGAACACTCGATCATAATAATAAAAGCGGCTGGCAATTACACTACACTAAACGGCTAGTCGCCCGCCCTTCTCACATTGTCATTAAATTAAAAAAAAATCGCTACAAGCATTCGAAAATCGAACGAAGACAATAAATAAGAAAATAAAATAATGTACACGTTATTTCCCGCCCATTCTAACCTAAAATTTTGACAGCTAAATTGACACGTGACAATGGTCCCGATTAGAACTAGTTTGAATTCAGATTGTATCTGCCACGTTTGTTCGTTTAAAAACGAAAAGGAGAAACTACGAACAGTAATTAAACGTGTGAGCAAATTCCAACCAATCAGTGTTAAATCTAGTAAATACATTTGTATTTATAAATCATAAAACTGAATGTGTCGAAATGAATCGTGTAAGTTTACACTCTTTTCCTATAAACAACAAAACGAGACCCTCAATTAATAACGTATATTAAATTGTAAAAAAAGGTATCCAAAAAGCATTCGCTTCGAATCTATACAACGTATAGACCGGTCTTTTGACAGATGCATTCTAAATTCAAACTAAGCTAGTGATGTTCGCTAGCGTATCGATATCTAGTGAGGTGGTAGAGACATCGACATGAGAGGGGAGGGCGCTACGTGCGTTCACATGTTCTGGATGTCGTGGAGCGTGGCCTCCATCTCCTCCTGCAAGAGTTTGCTCTTTTCGCGCTCAGCCACCAGATCGTCTGCAAGGCGCCATCGTGGCGGTCAGTCACACAACACTTATTAGCAAGGCGAGCATGTGCAACTTGTAAAATAAACATTAATTTCATTAATATTTTTATTGGATGGCAACATTGAATTTACCATTTTAATAAAGAGAATAAATTAACTCGTTCCTTTTACAAGTTGCAAATACTTGACCAGAACTAAACAGGCAAAAATAACAACATTAAATCATGCAAAAATAACAATGATGGGAAGACTACGTCAAATCTCGAGCACTCTATTAGGACAACATTTAAACTCCATGCTTACTCAATAAAAACGTACTACAAAAAAGCTTTGTAAATAAATAATCATAAAAACATTGAACTTTTTTGTAGCACCGTAAAAAAAGTAAAAAAAAAACATCTGTTATAATGAAAATTAAATTAAGCCTGTACGTAGCGTAATGAAGAATAAGCTTTCAAATCTATTGTACAGCAAAAAACAGCACTGACAATGGCTGATATGGTTTAAGTGCGTAAAGCTTTGGTTATGTCAAACGTGTTACAACTTGACTTCAGAGATATTCGAATTGTCACTTAACCAATTGCTGTACTGGTCTATAGTCTGTGAATCCTAGAACTTGAAATTTTATTTTTATTCATAAATGGCCTGTCATTCTTATTTCAAATTTGTAAAAATGTATATTCTTATTTTAAACGTATTTTCATAGAGTAAAATAATTTAAATATTTCATATGTTCTGAAATAAGAGTATATGTTACCTTCAAGCCTGTCGACCTCCTTCTGGAGTTTCTGGACAGAGCGCTCAGCGAATTCGGCGCGAGCTTCAGCCTGCAAACATTTAAATAACACTATAATATCTATTCTTACAAACATATAGCCTTTTTTCTAGCCAATTACTATGTCATATATTTGACAGTTGACTACTATGAGCATAATTAATAAATAAAAAAATTATTATACAAAAATTTTAAATTCAGCACACAATATTTTTTTATTAATTATCTTAATGTTTTAAAATCGGACGGCAACAAAAGGCTATATGTTTCAATTGGAAAAAAAATCATGCAAACAATTACTTTTTAAATCCAAATTTAAAAATAGAATGCGTTAATTATTCAAAAACATTGATATTTTTAATAACTTGTTCAAAAAAATGTTTAATTCAAAGCAAAACAATAAAACAGTTACTAAAGCAACAAACGGCATGCAATTTACCTTAACCGTGAGCAACAGTTCTAGCAGCGCTAGCCAAACTAAAAATTTATATAGAATACAATATATACCAGAACCCCCTATTACAGACAAATATAGTGTATGATAATGATTATGTTATAAACAAGAAGGGCGGAGAACTTTGGTCACATTTCTATTATAAATACCTATTAAAAATCAAATATAGATATATTATTTTGGTTTTTTTCTACATTTAGAGTGTGCAAGACTAGTTATGAAAAAAAATAGTACATGTTATTTCCCTTCCTTAGAACAAGGATCAACATAGTACTTTTTCAAATTATATATCTATGACTCCACAAAACCTCTATAATTACTAGTAAATAATAAAACTTTCAAAAGCTGTCATAATACTATCAAATTAAACATTCCACATTAAATTGAATTTTTGTCCAGTACAAAAAAACTTCAAGTTTACAAACTTCAAAACATAGACCAATTGACAGCTGTCATTTTTTATCTGTCTACCGACTTTGACAGCTAGCTATCGAGCTGTCAAATGTATCAATGATTCAATCCCTAGCAGTGATGAGTGATGACCAAGGCCCCCGCATGTACAGCAACTTACTTGCGTCAGTTTCTGGGAGAGCCCGTGTATCTTATCCTCCACGTGATCCCGAGACGCCATCGCCTATCGATACGACTTTTAGCATTACATTACAGGAAGCATGCTTTCACCCATGTTGTGATAATATGCCATTCCTCCTTTGCCTACTATCCTATAGTATATACTACTTCTTTATATATACAGAAATAAACAGAGAATATATATAAAAAAAGGGCCAAAGCATACGGAAATAGAACAGTATGATACAAATGAAAAATGCACAATCACAACATAAGCGTAAAGTAAAAAATAGAAATATTAAATACACAAGATAGTCGATATACAATTATACATGGATGAAGCACCAACCGTTCAGGCAGAGAACTACGAACCTACACCAACGAATAACTTCTCCCTTTACTTACTTATACAGCAATGTTACTTCTAATTTCAAAATTCTATTTTTTATTTCTCAGCAAAAACGATTTTATTGTTAATTATTTTATTTAGAATGTCATATCAACTTAAAAACACGATCTGTAATAATATTCTGTAATCGTGTCACCTGGACACTAAATTTAACTAATTAGCTAAAAAAAAATATAAATTAAAAACCAAGGTATTTTAAATAAACATTTTTTGAGCTATATAACCTATTTTCATCTCTACAACCGTCTGTCACAAGCAACTGACAGCTGACAGTTCAAAAAATAATAATCTGTCAAGTAATAAGAAGTCAAGGGTGAAGCTATGAGAGACACAAAATGGCGATGAGCATGAACCGAGACTACCGCAACCAGGTACTACGCTATCTACTGCCGCCTCCGTCCGTTCCTCCGAAGTTACCTCTTTGAGCTGCGCGTCCAACACCTTCACCTGGCCCTCGTACGCCTCTTCCCTATGCGTCGCCTGTCAGTTATCGATTAGAATACAGATAAAAAAAAAACTCCATGCGGCGCCACAGATTATGCGGCACCATAGATTAGAACTAAACTAAACATCGGCATACAGTTACGAACAAGGAACACAACAACTAAAATCAGAAGTCGCACTACTGGCCGCGCGTCATTTACCATTGTTTTTTTTTAATTATAATCAGAATATCATTTTTTTTTAATTTTCGAATGTTTTTTTTTTAATTTTCGAATGTTTTTTAATCTGTAGTTAACTCGTATAGTCGTTAAACATCGTAAATGGTATAGGACGCGTGTCACAAACTAAACGTGTGCGGTATGCGGTTAGGCAAGCGGAATCACTCGCGTCAATCCCGTTCACATCACACCTCCTTTAGGCGGGTGGTGAGGGTTTTGATCTGATTTTTGTACTCCTCCTCACGCTGGTTGGCCTGTACGGAATATACATACATATAATATACATTCGATTTTATAATAATCACTTATATTATCTACTACTTGTAAAAAACGAAAGATCGGTTCGTTTCATCGTTGGTTGGTGCTTTCGTGAATTCATAAAATTTCAAGTCTAAAAACGGTTATGACGCGTGATGTACTGTCGTCTCTTTAGCACGCACTCCATCGATCGGCGTGCGAATGGGACAGCGATACATCGCGCCATAACTGTACTATGACGTCGATGTCATTAGCTTGGATTTAACTAGCCTCGATTATCTGGCATTTTCGATATAAATGTTTAAATGAAATGGAAAACGTACCTTCTCCTCGGAGACTTCAAGAGACTTCAGGTTGTTACCGACAACGCGTAATTCCTCCTCAAGCTCGACGATTTTGCTGGAAATTACGTGAAAAATAGTCAATTTCCTTAAAATTAAACACAACAATATCTATAGAAATGCGAAGAGAGAGAGAGTTCTTTTTACAAAAAAAAATCGTTAATAATAATTTTGTTTCAAACTTGTATACTAATATTATCCAGTAATCAATAAGTATACACAGTAATTACTGACAATTGATGGGAATGCTATTATAATGGCATCAAATCATAGAACAATTTATAAATGGGTCATACTTTATTAGGCAAAATTCGTTACGGTTAAATTTATTTGTTATAGTTAACTACCAATATCCAACATGCATGAGCTTTAATTCATCTTACTTTGTCACAAATTTGTATTTTTTCTGACTACGACTGAGCTTTTTTCATAGTGGGCACATCCTCATGGGCTTTGGGTATATAACTATGTATGTATGTTTGTATTCTTAATAATTGTCCGGATGATACACACTTTAGAAATTTTCTCAAAAAAAAATTGTTCATACATAGTTTGGAAAAAAATTAGACATCGTCGTAGTCAAGTTATAGTTTTTATATTTTATCTATAAAACAAATTAAGCTCATTGGTATTAGTTAGAAAAAAAAGTAAAAATTTACACACTTTATATCGAAGGCCTCTTATGTTAATATAATCATTATTCATTTTTAAAACTCTCACACTTAACGCTAACCAATAGTTATCTCCAATAAAAAATGTGTATAATAAATTACTTTGACAAAAACACGCGCTGATCTAACGTGATAAATCGAATGTCTAACAGATTACTTAAATGCTAAAGTTAAAAATAAAGAATTTTCAACTCAAAGAGTTTTTTTTTCTTATTACATTCAATTTTTACTTAATTATTTACTTTGAGATGTAACACGTGTTTTCGTTTAATTATAGTTATAGAAATAACGTTTCTAAGCGATATGATTGACCAATCTAAGACACAGCTGGCTGACAATATTTTTTCTTTACGCATTCGAATACAACAAATTTCAAATTTCGAATAGAACATTTTTACAACCAGCCCGCAAGTCTTCATTAATTTTAAGACTCAATTTTCAATTTAAAATTCGAATGCGTATGCCAGATAGCTTTTTTTCTTTTCGATCAATGTGATGTGTATTATTAGCGGCCAGTGTACATACCAGTCGCTCTGTTCAGCGCGCTCCTCCGCCCGCTCTAGGTCCTGCTCCATGAGCACGAGTTTGCGCGCCACCTACCGCCGGCCGAGCGTTAGTTCGCACGCACACACACAACACACACACTACGCTACGCTCGGACGCCATTCTCGACTCCGACCCGGTGCGGTGCAACGCCGATAACATCGCCTTTACCTTATCTCCTTATCGCCGTAACGGTGCAGTAGCCAAGGTTGGGATGTTAGGGATTTGTGTGCACGCTACGCTTATTTATAAACTAGACGAGCTTTACAACTATATCTAGCAACAGCTGTTACATCGATTGAGGAAGTGAAAATAGTGCTGTCTAAAGTATTAAAATAAATTTATCGGATGTGATTAGGATAGGGGTGGGAGAACACACAAAGCGGGCAATCGAGAATGGCGCCAGATCAAAATAAAAATAAACGAGGGTTGTCCCAAAACATAGCTCTAAAACTTAAACTTTTCAAATAATTAAGAAAATCTATGTGCTATCTAGTGCGTTATCGTAATCGTTATGTGACGTGTGCGCTTGTATATGTGCGGCACGCATACGGCCAGTAATTCTGGTGTAATGCGGTGCATATCTGAAAACGAAAATTGCCCTATACCACACATATTTCCTGATAGCCTAGCCTATAGTCTTTGAAGTGGACACACATTAAGGACAGAAGTTTAGTCGACACATGGACGTGATAGTTAACATTGAATAGAAATATCCATGAGATGGGGCAACCCTTGTTTTGTAATAACCAAGCTAGTGATGTTGGCAACACGCGAGCGTCTGCGAACACCACTAACTAAATATTTAAATTAAAACGCGTCACCATCCAATGAGTCGGACGATGACACGACCGAGTTAATATCATGAATACTAAAGCTAAATAAAAATAAAAACACTCCAAATCTGCTTCGATCTCGTACACCTAAAACTGTCATGCATGAGGTGAGAGTTATAATCACCGATGGCGTTAAGGAGAATGCCTATTGTATCTGATGGTACATCTTGATAAAGTACGTGTGATGAAATAAACTTGAAAGATTACGGACAGTAACAAAATATCACTGTTTCAATTAATTCTTTGGAAATAATTTATTTTATTGGACGTATTTTTATCAAGACACATCAGATGGTTAGTTCAGGCTTTCTCCTTTTTTGGTTACAGTGCGGATTAAAATGGAATGAACAACCATGCAACGGTGGCGAAAACTAGCAAACTAAAATTCCTCTGCATATACCAACATCACAAGACCTCAGTCCAGTAACATTTAGCATGTCAGGGGAGTTCAAAATCAATTGGAACCTACGATTCACCAGTCTCGGCGCGCTCCTCCGCGCGCTCCAAGTCAGCCTCAACCATGGCCAGCTTACGAGCGACCTGGACCAATCATTCCACGTGAGAAACCCTTTAACTCTATTAACACATGTAAAACGTTAGATTCCATGCTTTATGTGGCAGTTAGTCGCTCTTGACTGCACCCTCTGCATATATGGTCGCGAGCTTATGTAACGATATATGTGCGAGTTGTTCTTCCATTTTTGGAAAAGAAACGAACGATCACGCACGGCTCCGCACC
Source organism: Eurema hecabe (assembly GCA_026213755.1). Classification (NCBI taxonomy): domain Eukaryota; kingdom Metazoa; phylum Arthropoda; class Insecta; order Lepidoptera; family Pieridae; genus Terias; species Terias hecabe. Next base: position 7,891,411 of record JADANM010007051.1, on the reverse strand, counting down.
ATGTTTGGCGCGATTTAAGTCTGCCTTCGCCGTGCAGGGTCATATGTCAGGGAAATTGGGGCAATATCATTAAAGCCATCTGTTAGCAGCATATGCTCGCCATCTTATATAAAACGGCGAACACACCAAGGTAAAAATTCTGAATGTCACACTAAATGACATTATTTAACACTACTTTGGACAAAAGAAATTAGTGTTAGAACTGTTCGAGGGAGTTATTAGAATCACTCACACATTAAACATCTATATTAGGTTTGGAATATTACTTAACTCTCAAATGGTGTATTAACTTTTAAATAGGGAGTCAGGGGGGAGAATAAAATCTGAAGCAACATCATTGTTAAAACAAAACACTCGCTGATACTTGTTATATCAAGGGAAAGCTGAACATCGACTGCTAGCCTTCAAACAAACAACACAGCAAGTCAAACCAAACAACTGGGAAAAACAAAGACCTCATCGTATTTCTTGTCGGCTTCCTCAGCGAGGAATCTGGCTTCCTTCAGTTGGTTCTCGAGGGCGTCCATGCGCTCTTCATCGGCCAGCGACCTGTTCTCCAGAACCTTGCGGGCACTGTCCCCGATAACAGCCAACGTTAATAATAATATCGATGTACGTCAATCAAGGGTAACCCAATAGGTAGTTAGAAGACATGCGGACGATCACAGCTGAGAAACACAAAGCGACACAGTACCTAGAAGGAAGAGAATCTATCAGAACCAAGTTACGATCGCTACGTAGTTCCTTATCAACTATAACTAAGTACAACATAATTATTATGTAAACTCGTTGCATGATCGCACTTGGTTCTAATAAAACAAAACGAAACGAGGCATACGCCGTTCCATTTGTTTCATGCACTTATCGTTAAAGGTACGGATATTTCTATGTCGATAATGATTACGTTATAGGCTGCGTTCAGAAAAGATTTACCCCACAATGACAACTACGTCATGGGGATAAGATCGTTTCTTAGAAACATTTCATGTTACCATACGAAAAATTAATCATTTTAGTATGTGAATTAAATTAAGTACAAATTTCGTCCATAAATTAAAAAAATGTGTAACAGTTTTCTCGATTTTTCAGACAAAAGAAAGGTTCAGAACCGGACCAAACTTTAAATCTTCTGTAGCCAATGGATTGCGTATGGTAACATCATGAGAGCATCACGTTTATGATCAAGCGGTTCACCTCCTCGTATTTCTTGTCGGACTCCTCGGCGATGAGTTTGGCCTGCGAGAGTTGCGCCTCCAAGATGGCGACGCGGTCGTCCTCCATGTTCGTTCGGTTCTCGAGCGCCTTGCGTATTCTGGTTAGTGCGGGGCCAAACACATGCGTGTTAAAACATCGATAAAACACACGGCGCTAGTTTTATTTACATTGGTTGATGATTTTTTTTTTCTTAATTAGATACAGAAAGCTTCACGTTTTTAAGTACAAATATTTAAGTAAAAATGATAAAACTGTTGGTTACATGAAGCTCTCTGAACTTAAAATTAAAGGCAACTTTGAAGGATATTATTAAAACAGAAATATCGAAGAAATTGTCGACTATAGAACATTTTATCAGGTAATATTGTGGTTAGGGTCGAAAGAAAAACAAAACAAATCATGCACACATAAAATTATACTTAAAACTAATTTCTTTAAGTAAGTCTATAAGTCTAGATAGGAGACAAAAGGGATTCGAACCCCATTACATATTCAATTTTAAAAATCAGCTCCTAAGGAAATTATAAGTTCATTTCGTTCGATTGTTTTATTGCTAGTTGATTTTATTACCCTAAATGCAGGTATTAATATTTAAAAAATTCAAACAAAAAGCTGACACTGTACTCGATTCTGAATTATAATTACAGCAATCACGTCGGACCTTTTTTATAGCAAGACTAATTAATGGTTTGTTCGAAAAAAGAAAAAAATGTTTGAATTTGGAATAATAGCGAACTGACCGTTCCGACTCATCGGCGGCCTGGCTGGCCTCAGCGAGTTTCGCTGTGGCGGTGGCCAGTCTCTCCTCGGACCTCTCGAGGTCCTCCTCCAACAGTTGGATGCGGCGGTTGAGTGCAGCCACTTCGGATTCGGCCTGAAATATAGAGCATGTTTAGTTCGAAATTCAAATATTTTTCTCGGAGACAATTCTTTTTTTTAAGTTATGGAAATAAGATTTATCTGTCTGCCAGTGTCTATACTCTATAGACAAATCATTTTTCTTCATAACCTAAACTGGCAACTTCGGATTTTAAAAATATTTGTAATCTATTTTTAAACGATTATTCCTTAATCAGTATTAACGTTCAATAATACGGAATAAGGTAAGCATTTTATGATATCAGTCTAGATAAAATTTGATCCGTAAGATTGTAAAACCATAGATAGGGCGTTCCCGCATCATGAAAAAGTTTTTACGACCGCAATTGTTATATACTGCTCTATTTTATATTCATTAAGATAAGGAAATATTACTATTAATTATGACGTTGCCTAAATATTCCGGTTTAATTGGTGCATTCGATCTTTGCGCAGGTAAATTTATTAGATATAATATATATTTTTATACGATTTTAATTAGTACATATGTAATTCGCATAAAACCATGTTAAAATGATTCAAAAGCAGGTTGCTATCAAACTACGGTATCATAACTATCCAATTATTTAAACAGTGACAAAGACGGAACAGAAAGCAACACTCATCCGAATAAGCAACAAATGTATCATTTTACATGACCAAAACCGAACAAATGCTTATCATAAATTTTATATAAGGACCATTTTACAACGTCCATAGTTGGTTAACAGCTGGCAGTTTATTTGTTTAACAAATTATAATTTCTAATGAAATGTTTGCACGGAAAACATTCCTGTTACTACTGCTTTAACTAAAAGTTCTAGTAACAGGCTGTTTTCATATGGAAAAAATAATGCTGCTAGAATTAAACTAAATGTTTTATAACACGATCCTTTAGATCATGGTATTATAAGAAAGTAAACGAATGAATTCATAACTTCATGGATGGATAATTATGCATTTTCGTTCTATCTGATTAGCTATGACGTTAGCGTGCCAATTAATAGTGATGTTGAAGCGAAAAAACATCCACATTTACCGTGTCGCCTCGAAAATGTTACGTACGAGTATAAAAATGTGGAGCCATTGTTCTCCGTTTTTTAACAACGTGTATCGCACTAAGTCACATACATTGTTAAACGTCGACACATTATACGTGCCGAGAATTAGCCGTTTGGAATATTTCGCTAGCACTATTTATATTCAGATGCAAGTCGATGACATCACGACACGCGTCCTTGCCGCGAGGAAGCTCGAACGAGTCCCAGTTACTCCTTTTATCCTGTGTCGTCACCGATGCGTGCTCCAATAATAGCATGATACGCAATCACCCAACGCGGCCGACAACAAACTCAATCAGGTACATCAACGCTGAGCGTGCAACAAATGAAACTTAACTCCAACGAATGCCGCAGCATTAAGTGTCGTGAAATATGCAAACACGATACGCAAGATCCATGCTCAGGTTATAATCAAACGATACTATTCATAGAAATCACCTTGAACTCATCGATTTGATTCATGTACTCATACATGGAAATTTGCCCAAAACTGACTCAAGACGACTTAACCTTGCAAGTCATTAACCTCTTCGCAAGGTTCTAAACTTCAATTCGTAACGTGATATGGTTTTAATAAGGCTTCTAAAATAAGGTTACACATGAATAGTTGAGTATTGAATCCTCTTTACTGTAGGGTTCAAAAACTGCCTCATGGGTTCGGCCAGGACGGGATCATTGTAACCATTGACATGCTCAATACAATAGCAATCAGTAATGCTTATACAAAAGAGTCACGCATAGGGAATATCAAAATTCTCTGTTTAAGCTCTGTACAATGCAGGCTCCGTTAGTTTTGCTGTATAGGACGTTTTTTTCAATTCCTACAAACGTTAAAGCATAGAAAAGCTTTTATGGTCAAGTAGGTAATTAGTTTCGTTCGGTCTTATTTTAATGAGTACATTTAAAGGAGCGCAAACATGACGAATGGTTCTCGATAATACTTAGGGATAATTGCATTACGAGTAAATCGGAATCACGTATTTATACCGCGATTCTAAATTTAGCATTTGGTAACGATACTAATGCCCAAATAGCGTCATGCTCATGTCTACTTCCAATAAGTACACACCTACGCAATCCTTTAGCTAAGTAGGTAGCATCGTATGACTTAAATCAGATTACTTTACAAATAAGCGGTTTCAATACCTTTACACATTTAATTAAAAAGGTGTAAACGAAAGAATACTGCAATAGATACTTTAAGAACTTAAAATTGTTTAACGCAGTGTCTAACAAATATCTGTAAAATAAAATCTTATCGATAATTTCATACACGAAAACGGCGATAAGACATGCGAAGCCAAAAAATATAATTTGATGACCATGAATATGAGTAAATGCAATTAATGCGATTCGGTTTCGGGCAGATAACGGAGAAAAGTTTGGAATGTTCCCGTTTCAACTTTTACATGGTTCTATGAAAATATTTGTGGAGCGAGCGTAAAAATTACGTCATATCGATAAAAGCGACGGGCACGCCTCGGGCGCCGGCGCGGTCCTTCGGAGGACGTCCGAGCCTCAGCGAGCTAGAGGAATGTATTGTAAGGAGCACTCAACAGTACGGACCGGCCCGACATCATATGCCAAGTCTGGCACACGACCTCAGGCTCAACCAAACCTGTTACGAACGCAAACTGGTACACCGCGCACCGTTAAATATGGATATTAATTTCCTAAAGGCTTATCCCGAGAATGAATGTCGAAATGGCAACACCCGTTGTTTTTTTTAGAACAGTATTCATGGTGCTCGATGGAAAGAATAATACGTACAGTAGTGCTACAAAAAACATGAATTTGCCATCTCATTCGTACAGGTCAAACGAAGATAAAACAGAAAGAGAGGCGAATATGCGTACGTCGCCGGCACACCTAAGTATGGCCGGACATTACTCACTATAGTCTATAGGTAGATAGTAATACTTTACGCCTTACGGCACTACTGATAACTGGAAGGAGCTAAAGGATTTGAACACTAATTTCACATAATCGCAAGGCTATTTCACACATCACATGACACATATAAAACACGTTATCTTACTTCTTCTCTCCGCATTATTTCCACTTGTAATCGTTTGTGATATTCCTCGCATTCGTCCTTATATTTTTCCATTTCTTCTTTAGTTTGCCTCATTTTCTTCTTCAACACGTCGAGGATTGTACCTTGTTGCATATTCGTCGTCATTTTGTTCACTTATGTCTTACACCGAATTACTAAAATCTAAAAACAAGAGACACCTTCGCCCTCGTCACGAAAATGCCAACTGACTGAGCCGTTCGTTACAGCTCCGTATCGCAGAGATACGAATGAACAGTGAACACAGCCGGCAAATAAAATGGCCGCTACACACCAAAATTGCTTTATCACTAGTTCACGTACAAACTACACTTTGTACAACTATTACAAGAAACTTTAATGATAATTATATTTAATGTTTAATATATTATTTTGTAATTAAATAATGATGCCACGCATTAACACATAATACTTGAAATGACTGCTTTGACAGAAAGCCACATACATAAATGGACAACTGTAAACGTCACGTTCGACTGCGCTGAGCACAGAGCACACTAACTCCACCTGTTTTGCTTTAAGGAAGTAACATCCTGTGGGGTCAAAACGTATTTTCAATAGAACCTCTAAAATGTGGGATCGGAACCATTGGAGCGATGGTTCAATGAATACGCACAATTATAATCACGGAAGTAACATGAACATAATATAATGATGCACGACTATATCGAATCGATAATTTATAATTCATAAACTTATAATCGGCAGACATCTAGTAGTCCTATATTAACTATGAATATGAATTTTAAGTTAATTAGTTCGTAGTATTTTAATTTCGTGGTATGTTTGAGTTACTATAAATCCTCGAATAACATTTCAGCCTTACATACAAAAATATATTTCAGCGCCACCTAGTTTTCAACGCTGAACTAACGAGAAGTACAACCTAAAATAATATATGACATGACATGCTAAAAATGTAGAATGCAGATTAAAAATGAGGTTCTCAAGAATTTTGTATTGCGAAGCTGAAAACGACTGTAAAGTGTAAACATGACGTCATTTAGAAAGTTAATGCTACAACCTGTTTTTGTGAGATACATTATACTATCGCCTTGTAATCAATTTAGTTTTAAAATTAATTCTACATCTTATAGTAATCTATTCTACATATATACTAAATTAGGTACTTTAAGAAGCATTAAAAATTCGTTTTAAACAAAAATGTGGGTTAGCTTGTTCAATGTATTGTTGATTGTACTAAATAAGACTAAATATATCTGACCTTGCATGTTTCAGTTTTCTGCATTTAAGTAAATTACTTTAACCTACATTCCTACACATTTGTATAAACTATAATTAATTTAATATAGCATCAGCAGATGTGGTGGTATTATGAAATAATTATTTATTAAATATCATTAAAAGATGCTTGTATTTTCAAAATAGCAAATTTCACAAAAGTAAAATTTCTCACAGGTTTTATCATCCCTAATCAAATGGAGGAGATATTTATCTCCAATGCATTATTATAATTAAATATAAGTTATACATCTCACATAAATGTATGTTTTTCAATCTCATCTCTCAAAAGTATTGAGTCAATTATAAGTTCCCAAGTTTGACAATAAACTATGGAACTCATACTCTTCCTAAAAACCTTCACTATTAATAATATTAAAAAAAAATTGATGTTTGTTATTATTTCAAGGGAAAGCTACGAAAAACTATGCAGGTGGCTAAAGTATCCTTCTTATCCCACTATGCCCAGTTGGTAACAGAAACTACATGAGGCTAAGTTATACTAATATAAATCTATACTTATGAAACATGTTTGATTAACATTTCCTGTTTGTTTGCAACAATTATTCATTATTTAACAAGCCTAATGAATTATGTAAGAAGGCTTTACCATTTTGTATTCCTACATGTGTTAATAAAATGCTTTGCATTCTGACTTGCTTGAAAAATAACTACATCTATTTGATAAAAAGATTAATAAATTGTAATATTTCATAAAATCTGGCATTACCTAAATGGTTGTTTCATTTTTTTTAGTAGTAACATCAGTAATTCGCAGCGGAATACCAGTACCAGTGGCCATTATAATATTATTACATAGTATAAAACAAAGCTCCTTCCTTCTATGTGTTTAAAAGTACCTTTTTTGTCACAGAGTGATTCCAGAGGAAGATTTAAGTTTATAATACATGCATAAATATGGGTAAAACCACAGGGAACCGCTTGTCATCATTAATATAATAGTCTCATCACTGCAAAACCCTAACATGTGAATTCCATGCTGTTTCGTTAATTTAAAGCGTAATATTTATAAAGTTATATCTTAATAATGTTGAATGTATAATATAACATTATTATGATTTGCAAGAGTAATCTAATAAGATAGTATTAACAATAAGGAAATTGATTAGTATGTTATTTATCAATATAATAATAAAGAGAAGAACCATATTAATTGAAATTGTTATTTTCAATTATGTTTGCTTCTGTGTTAAACATGTTCTTTACTTAAATTATCTCGTCCCACACTCTTATCAGTAAAGATATTTTCTTTGAGACACTCAAGATATTTTAAGATAAAACTGAGAAAATTGCATCATACTCAAGGAGAAAAATTTCCTGCACCAACTACACAATAATGTTTAATATTTTTTCAAGCAAATAATATTAACTTCCTATTAATAGTAATTTATTTTTGTTGCTTTTTCCATAAGTACTATGAGGATTTTCATCAACATAATAAGATAGGGATAGTGAATAACTTTCGAGTATAGTGGCGACATCTAGTAAAAGACTAGTGTGATCAAACGAGTAAACAACTCCAAGCAAAATGTCAATTGCACAGCTGATCGCAATCCATCCCGCTCAAGCGAGCTCATATAAGATTCACTGACGAAATAAGATTAAAAATAGTTCTAGCGCATTTAGCCCACGCCTGCTCGCCTTCTGTTCATAGACATACATAATACAATAGGACATTACCCTTTTTAACGCCGTATTCTTGATATTCTGCAACTCATTCTTGATAATTGAAAATTTCATCATTGTATCGGAAGAGAAAATCGAGCTACCGAAAGCTAGGCCCGGATAATCCGCACATCTTCGATTTCTCCTATTTTCCCTAGCAGCTAACACCTCAGTGCATTCGCTTGGACACCTGAGTTTTGCAAGTTCTGCTGTCTCGGGATCGTCATCGGATATATCTGAGGCGAGTGTCACAACCTCGGAACCGTCACCCGCTGACCTTTCTTCTCTAAAAGAAAAGTCATCGTCGAAACTTTCATTCGACTCCGCATCAGGAACATTAATATCAAAATCATCATAGTCCACATTCGAGTCCTCGATTGTTTTTGGATTGGAAAGTGCATCGTCACTATTCGTCCTTGTCACTTCTTGAGATTCACTAACACTATTGACACAAGGCACAACATCGTCTGTTTTACAGTCTAAGGTCACATCTTTGGACGGAGTATTGTTTACGATGGAGCCGGGGGCGAGAATACGGTCACCCCTCAGCCGCGGGTGGTGTTGATGCCCCCTGCGCCGCACGGGGGTGCGCCCGTGGGCGTGGGGCGCGGACGCGGACATCACTGCACGCGCGCTCTGACCGGCCGCGCAGCGCCCGCCGCCATGTTGACTGACAGTCTCTCGCAATAGCAAAACGTGGCGCTGCTGTCGTACGATGTCCGCCATCTTTCTCACTACACGTCAAATACTGTTTTACCGACGGAATAGAGCGCTTTGTAAATTGCCCGCAAAATTTTAAATCTCAGTTCCTTTCAACATTAATGAATAAATTTTTATAATATTACGTTTGACGTCCAATCAACTTTATTAAAATTTGTATGTAATGAATACTGCGTTTTCCCAAAACAACAATATTTATATACATAGAACTATTAAAAAACATACTCGGTCAAATTGAGAAACCTCCTCCTTTTTTAATTTGATTAAAAATATAACTATTTTGAAGAAATACAATTGAAACAAAAGATATTAGTTTTATTATAATTTAGCCGAAGTAATAAAAAATCCATTAAATAGTGCAAGAATGTTTCAGGCACGCGTCTAATTTTACCGAAACACTGGCAACGGGCCATATTAGGTGTGCGGAGCTGAAAATAGCTACCGGGGCGCGCTAAACACGTTTCAAATACATCTTGCTTCTGCATTTGTTTTCAACACAATTTCTTATGAAAGTGTTCCTTTTATAATATGAATAAGTAGTTTACGACTTAGGTACAGGTTAAGGTTTATTTACAGATCAAGGCTTTGCCTCATTACTTCATTAGTTATACGTAGAAATAAACACTACCTAACTATTAAAGTAGTCTAAACACACAAAGAACAATAACGAGTTAAAACAATCAACCAAATGTTCAGAATATGGTAATTAGTCTTGTAAGGTCGATTTTATGTACGCGGAGACAATTTAACGAAGGCCGAGCTGTTTTAAATAGAAAAATAATTAACATGGGATTATAATTTATAATACTTTCTCGTTCACTGCAATATAACCTAGTTATACAATATAATAGTTATAAAAAAATTTAAGACTATAGCCATAGATAACATATTGTAAATTGTAAAGAATATTTATGAAGGTAGAATAGCAACAATATTTTTTTCGCTAGCTATATGAGGCACACATACCTCGTACCTACCTGTCTACTTAATTATTTTATTGAGTTTCATGTAATGTAAATCGAGAGATAATTAGATAATATAAGATGCACCTTTGCATACTATCATTATACAATATGAGTAATTATTTATTATACCTGTAACATTCCAGCATTGTTTGATCATAGATAATAGAATATAAAATTTCAAGTCAATAATGCAGACGACATTACTTCTATATAAATTATATCCGTGTTGGGTGCCTGTGCATAATTAACTTTATTGTTGTCATATTGTATTTAATAAAAATCCAAGAGATACGAGAACTATGAGTGAATTCTATTTAATATCTCTACAGTAGGTATTAAGTTTCTTCAAAAAAAGTGCTTAAAATTTGGATTTTTATAGTAAGTACCTAATTTTATTAAAACCTACCTGTACGGCCGTTTTTGCGTTATTATAATTATGTAATTATGCTGTTTTATATACATACTCGTATATAGCCTATTATGATGTAAGTATTAAGAGCCTACTTACAAAATGTAATGGATTATTTCATCGAAAATAACGAACTCGCATACAGTTTAACAGCTTTAGGTATATTTAATCTAAGAATAACTTTTTCGCGTTAAATACTCGTAGTATCTAGCCTGTGTTGTTTCCCTATGCTTTAGTCGAGAAAGCGTTACCGATAGACATACTGACAGACAGATAGACACTTACTTTCTTATCTATAATATAAGTGAAAATGTTTTGCTTCTAGTTTGTCTTATGAAATAAATATTTGTAATGATGTAAGTAATTGTCTTATATACAAATTTCAGTTGTGAGAAATATCTACAACTAGAGGACCCGTGCCCACTTCGTTGGGCATAATGTTAACAAATCCTTTTTTATATAGCCTATGACACTCAGCAATAATGTGCCTTTCTATTGGTGAAAAAAATTTTAAATCGATTCTGTAGATCCCTAGATTACCCCTTACAATTTAACAAACACACAAACTTTACTTCTTTATAATATAAGTATAGACTAGTAGTAAATAATTGTCAAAAATCATTTTTTTTTTCAAAGATTTAGAATTTCGTTCTCTTGGACATGGGTAAGTAGCATAACAGTCGATTTTATGTCCTTACAATTCAAATTAAAAATAATTAAGTATTAACTTCCAATTGTATTTGTTTGATTTTGTAAGGCAGTATGATGCCGAGAAGTGGTATTTATGCTATAACTATCTCGAAAAAATATCATAAGCGCATTTCAGAACTCGGTACATTTATAGCGGCTACAAGTTTGTCCTAAAACGGCTCATTGGTAGCGGTCACCACTGGTATGCTCTAAAAGGGTTAAGAAAAGATAAAGATTACTCACGTTCTGGAGTGCCTTTTCCTTCTCCTCAAGCTTGGCGTTGACCTGCATGAGGGCTTCCTGGGTCTGGTCGAGCTCATTTTCAATCGTCTGGATTTTCTTCTGGAGCTGCCTCGCCTCTTCTTCGGCCTGTTAATTAGGTTTTATATTAATATTTTTTCTTTGATATGCATGTACATGCAATTTTTGAGGAATAAAATTGACTTAATATTATATACTCTATTACCACACTTTCACAAACCAGATGGCGGATAAATTAAAAAAAATGAAAAACCAAACCGGGCTTTTTTTTTTTAACGGGTAACTTCTACCGACATAATTAAATTTAGTTAAATTACATAAATTTTAAAGACTTCTAAAGAAAACAACATTAACATTTCATTGGATACAACATATGTAACAGGCAGCCTTAACACTAACGAGCTATCTCTTCCAGGCAACCCATTGTAAAGAGAAAAAGAACAAAGAGAAATCTGACGGCGATATGCATTATGTACGTATGAATTCGTATATGATTTCGCATGGAATCGACTATGGGCATTGGGCAGGCGTCCTTGGCCCGCAACTTGCACATAGCAGTGCGGTCAAGACCCTTCGTTTTATTGGTCCTTTTGAAAGGGAGTCTAATCCCTTTATTATATACAAGAATTTCAATGCGCCGTAGCTGATTTTATAAGCATTATGCTATCGAGCGAGCCTTTTAAATAATAAACTTTTGTTGTAATGGCATTTTGATAACAGTGTGTTGGAAGTTGTAAAATGCTTATTTTATTGCTATGTTTTTAATTCTAAGAAGAGAAAAAGAGAAGAAATATGGAGGGATATTCAAATTGATACAATGGCGGCTTCGAAGTTAATTACAATGAGCAAAGTTAACACGATTGTCAAATAAAGAAATAAATAATAATAAGGAGTTTATTTTAAGAGTATCTTTTTTAAATAAGAAAGCTTATCCGCCTAGACCGTTCTTAAAATTAACACAAAAAGCACACGTCGAATTAAGAAACCTCCTTTTTTGAAGTCGTTGAAAAATAGGCTCCTCGCATCAAGCATCTCAAGGATTTACTTTCTAAGAAAACTAATAAGTACCAGGACATCATAAGTTCAAGGAGTAAATATGTTCCTAGAAAACTTAGAAGTACCAACCAGGACATCATAAGTTCGAGGAGTAAATATTTTCCAAGAAAACTAAGAAGTACCAGGACATCATAATTTCGAGGAGTAAATATTATTTATTATCCTAGGAAACTTCAAAAAAAGTTCGGGACATCATAAGTTCAAGGATTAAATATTTTCCTAGAAAACTTAGAAGTACCAAGACATCATAAGTTCAAGGAGTAAATATGTTCCTAGAAAACTTAGAAGTACCAGGACATCATAAATTCGAGGAGTAAATATTTTCCTAGAAAACGTAGAAGTACCAGGACATAAGAAACTCGAGGATACCTTCTCGGCGCGAAGGTTGGCGTCCTTCGCCTGCTGCTCGCACATGGCGGCGCGGTCCAGCGCGTTGTCCTTCTCCAGCTTCATCGCCTGCATCTTCTTCTTGATCGCGTCCATGGTGGAGGGTTTTGTGTTGCTACTTTCCTAGACGAAAATCTACGAAACGTAATTAATACGTGAATATCTTCATAGATGTCAGAATTTCATCAAATCGTAATGTAAGCGAAATTACGTTGTATGTTTATTCTTTGAGAGTGAAAACGACTCGCCCGGGGTGGTACCACCCTCTCACAGAAAACCAAGTAAAGGCATATCATCGATTTTATTACTTTTGTTCGGTAAATAGAAGCTCAGTTGTTAGGCACTTGGCATTTCGATTGTTTATGGGTGGAGATGGTCGCTTAACATAAGGCCATCGCTCGAAATCAGGCTCAGTTGGCCATCATTATAAAATAATGTAACCATTTACCACTCCAAACACTTTAGAATTTTAGAACTGTTATAGGTACATAGGTAAAGAAGTGCTTTGTTCTTTTGACTTAATCGTTAGTGGAATCTCATTGAAAGATATTACAGATATATTTCTGCATTTTCTTAGAAGCATCGCAATCAGATCGCAGATCCGCCGTGATCGAGGTTTATAATCTTTATTTGAAAGAAGTCGATTATCGCCTCGTTAAGAGGACAAAAACTGGTACTACTAAATAATATTACGATAAAGGAAAAGTTTAAAAGAATTAAACTATGAAACATGTTATACTGTGGTATCCAAAAGTCATACGAACTATGGCAAAATTCACAAGCAAAATCATACGTAAATAGAGTACCTTTACTTCAAATAATAGAGTATTTTTATAATAGTCGGACAAATGTAAGTTGCTTCCATTGAACCTCCTTTTTAATATTTAATTGCCAAGTACCGTAAGTTGAAAAAATACCACATTGCCTTAAGGGTTCAACGATCTTTCTAAGAATAAAACAGTAAAGGGTTTCAACTCAGAGTGCTTTATCGGATTTATCTCGAAAGATTCCTCAATGGAATTCCTGGAATCATTTTAATACTTTCGATAAAATACAGACGATTGATGATTCCTTAAAAATTATTTGATTAAATGCTTTTGAAATATAAGTACACAAAAAACATGAGACGTTTAAGAAAATATTTTAAATATCGTGAAAAATTACTAATTTTTTTATAAATCTTTAAAATTCAAATGATGCAATACTATTTTCAAGGTCATTTACACACAAGATTTTAATATGAAATATTGATATTAAAAAATGTCCTTACAACGTAACTAAACTTTGATTTCGTTAACATTTTATCTAAAACTTTTACGCAGAAATAATACGACTCTCTTCCTTCCTTTTTACATTTAATAATAATTGTTGATTAGAAATCGGAATAGAAATCTACAAAGCTAAATCACATCTTATATTACCCTTAAAAATCTTGATTAACGAAACTTTATATGGCATATACAGCCGTACGTATACATATTTTTTTTGACGTGATCTCGAACGAGTGACAACTAAAGCCAGTAATTCCTAAGGAAAATATTTTCGTATGAGTCAGAGTTTGCAAAAATGTTGACGTTGTGAATTGTTACCGAATGAAAGTCAAAACGGGATCCCGTTGGTATTCGAAATAAATTCTTAAGGTGCGCGAAATATTCTCATACAGTTTTATATTATTGTAATGTATACTTTGAATGAAATTCTACGTAAGTATAAATTAAAAAAATCACCAATTGTGCTGTCGTTTTGTACTTTTAAGGACATTTTAAAAGTTTTCATTAAAATATTGTGGTAGATATTAGAACTTGATTGGTAATAATTATCAGATTTTTTTTCGGTTACAAGCTAAATTCTTATTCTTCTCAGGAACTGCCAATAAATAAACTTCGCGTTTGTTTTTTTAATCACCTAACTAATACATCATATTAAAATTGTAATTTAAACGATTAACTAAAGTCGAAGTAGGTAGGTACATTATATTTTATTGCCTATCATCTTTTGATAGCTGATTAGTGATTATGTTACTAAAATTTTCAACATAGGTAACATAGGTAGATAATAACAAAATGGTAAGAAGTCCAGTTAAAATTAAAAAGCCCGAATAGACTTCCAAAAGCTTCTGTAATAACGAACACCTTTAATTAAATATTTTATTCTTAAAATGTTTTAAGGAAATTGATAGGACTTAAATATAAAAAGACCTTGCCCTACTGTTGATCGAAAATTAATTAAAATACTATGTACAAGGACCGTCACCAACGAAATGTTTTTGTCATATTTTTCAAGCTTGTCGGCTGTCGCACGTAGGTTAATATGAGCTCAAATGTCAAACGTTACAGCTGTCAAGGTAACATTGTGTAAAGTATAAAATTAACCACAGAATTAAGATACATCACGTACGTATTTTACTTAATAATAAATATTGTACGTCAAACACATTCTAAGACTATCTCAGACTGATTTCTGTACATATATTTTGTATTTACTCGGAATATAGTTCAGTATTGTAAATGCTCTGTAGGATTTTGATAAACATTTTTGAACGCATCAAGATTCGTTCTTTTTTCAAAGTTTTTTTTTAATTTTTTTATAACATAAGGGGCATACGAGCAGGCGAGCCACCTGATGGAAAGTGGTCATTGCCGCCTATGGACACTCGTAGAGCTTAACATCTCTGGAGTGGGTTGATTTTAAAAATATTTATAAGTTTGTTGGTTATTGTTTTTTTTTTTATTTATAATAGATACGAGTTGACCACAGGTGACCTGATTTGCGGTCAACAATAAATCGCTTCTTGTCTAGAATAAACTAAGATCTTAAACTCCCAGATTACTGCCGGGAAGTTCGCAAAATTCCCTTAACTGTTGATCTGTTGGCTTAATAAATTTGTAATTTATGTAGAGTTCTAACTTAAAATTTGTATAGTTGTACATATTTTTTGATCTGTCTAAGTAAGCTACAAAGTCTTCTGACACATTTGACTGATTTTTATTATTATAGTATCTGTAAATTGGTTAGTAATTTCATTTTTCCTGTGTAAATATTATGTACTGATGACTTGTATTATTCAAAGTCAACTTAAAGAAATTACAACTTATTATTATTATGTGATTCTCATAAAATATCCTTCACAATTTGGTTTCTATAAATACCAAGCTCTAACCAATTCTAACTTTATGAAGAGTAAAGATATCCGTTCTAAATTAACGAATTAGCTGCTGAAATTTTTTGTTGGTCTATTAACGCATGCGCAGAACTATCGCCCCCGCTTCCCGCGCTCGCACGCCATTGGTCAGTTTTTGGCTCCTTGCCAAAATTGCAGCGAACTCCGGACATACATGGTCCCCATTGGCCAGCACGAATGTAATCGAGCACCGCGATATTCAAAAATAGAATAGATATGGGGCGCAGTTACAAAATACTAATTTTAACTGAAATAATTTTGGCGCAAGGCCCGGATGAATGGAACAATTAAAGTTCTTTAATTATGATGCATTCGTTGTAAAATATTTTATTACTTTTTAATTTAATGCGTCAAATGACAAACTATTTACTAAACTCAAAAAAAAACAAAATTTTTAAAAATGAATAAATACAAAACCGCCTTCGATCTAATCTATGATCACTTCCACTTACCAACGTACAAGTCAAAAGACCAAGCACTTCGAAATTCGAATTCGAAAAAAAAAATCACAAATTCACTATGGCACTACACAGAGTACTTACATGTCGAGTCGACGCGAGCTGTGGTGCGACTGGCAAGCTCGCTCGCGGCTCCTTCGGTGTCGCCTTACCGCCACGAATGGATATGACAACCCCGCTCCAAGAATACGGATTGGGAAGGCTTCGATTATTATTTACACAATCTGTGTGATAAGAATGACAGTAATGATGTACGACACGTACAAAGCCTTAAGCGTAAAGTTTTGAAGATTTTGACTTTAGTAACGTGGTGTCTTAAAATAAACTGAAGACTACCTACTGCCCTGTTATGTTGCGAAAGTTGAAAAGTTCCCAATATTACAACATTCTTCAGTTTTTTAGTCTACCTAATAAGTATTTGTAATAATGAACGCATAGAATTAGTTAGTTAGCTCTACATCTACATCTTGAAATTCGACAAAATATAAAACCCTTAAAAGCTTAGCTAGCGTAATTATTTCCATTCTTTTTCTTTTTTTTCTTAATATTTATACCAAAAACAATAAATTCTTAAACATCATCTTATCTTCATACCATAGCATAAAGCTAGAGTATGAAAAATAATTGGTTCAAAGCGGAAAAAAATGACTAATGGAGGCTAGGGAGAGAAATTGGGCATCGTTACTTTTAACGTGTTTACTAAATATATAAAACTTTTACTTAAAGTAAGGGTCTGTAATTAAAAATAACTTATATTTAATAAATAACTTATAATTAATAATAATATAATAGGCAAATATTTAATAAAATTAAACTGAAACCGAATTCCGGCGCGTATTGCAGTCAAGGCTATCTTAATTCGCTCGAAAGGTGTTGAAAACGTACTTACCATTTTTATACTCTATATTTATGGAAAGAAACGATAATTAAATTCATTAAATAAACTTGGACCTAAAGTTATGACACCTGCAGGCTGTTTTTTTGATTAAATAGTCGTAAATTTAAAACGTTAACGAATTATTGAATAAATTATGATTTTAACGATAAAATATAATGTTGTAGTTTTCAGCGGAAATTTTTGATAGGAAACCTTTATTAAAATGATACCAGTCTTAATTTAAAAATGTTACATGTATTCGTAAGGTTATTATGGCCTATAGTAAACTATAACCGTTTTGATTTGAAAATCCTTTACGAGTAGACAATTCTTTATTTTATTTCTTTGCTTTCTTCAATCTATATTATACGTCATTAATATGATAGTATAAGTTAAGGCGTATTATACGTACTAATATAACAGTCACAGACCCAAATCTATCCGCATGCGCAGGTATCTAAATCTACTGAAGCACAAATATGTTGAAAATTACTTCACCACCAAGGTCTTGGACTTAACATAGCCCATATAAAAGCTGCGCAAGAGTCCGCCAGAGCACCCGTGTCTCCGTCTAAACGCGGGACAGTGGAACACCGTGGGGTTTTAGTCAGTTTTAGTCTGGCTATGGGCTGGCGTTACTTTTACCATCAGGAGTGCGTCCAGCTCGTCTCCCCTCTTCATAGTATAAAAAAAAAGTTTGAGTCCGACATAACCTACTTTCTCACCCCCGGGACGTTAGGCATCCGTGAGCATTTCCCCACGGAAAAGCCCATATAGAATCCCGAAAATCAAATTCAAGGGGATAAGCCCGCGGAGTAAAGCTAGAATTGTTAAAACCACATTTACTTGTAACAACTTGATACGTGATCAATCATCGTCAATATTCATCGAATATTTGTAATTCCGTTTATAGGAAGACCTAAATTAATTCACGCTGGTTTGACGTCATTATAATAAAAAACGACGTCATTATAACAAAATATCATTTTGTTACCAACTAGCTGCAGTTTCATCCGCGTATACAAAAATTATGCATAAACATAAAATTTGCTCTTGAATCGCTCTATCTGATAATAATAAATATTTAATTTTATATAATGATATAATTTTTTTCCATTAAATTAGTCATTTGTAGTTTAAAGATCTAAACGCATAATGTCGCATTATCCACGGAAATAACTGAAATAAGTTTTTTTTATACAATTGAACCTAATCTTATAAATAGTTAAAAAGTAATGTATGTTTATTAAGCTGCATATATTGTAAACGTTTTCAATTATATTTTGAAAAATATATTTAAAAAATCTGAAAAAAGCGCAGGATATAAACATAAAAGAGTCATATAATATATCAGCAAGATCTATGTTGTTAATTCTTATTAATAAAAAAAAAGCTTGTTCCAATATTTTAAAATTGATTCGAATTTGACGTTGTCACTAAATAAAAAAAAGAGAGCATTCACCTTTTGAAGTATGTTCTTCACTTGTCTTTTTCCACAGTATAAAAAAGGACCCTATGGATACAATAAAATTTCGAAACACACGTATGAGTCACTTAGCACACCGTATGGTCGTACGACCTACTCAGACCTTTAAGGTCCGTTTGCCTTGACGATGGACAATGCAAGGGTCACTGCAAGTAAACATAATGAATTATAGGGAAAAAATAATATTGGCGGTTTTCTTGAGAGACGTGAAAACCTTTTATTAAAATTTTTTTAACTGTTTACCAAACAAAAGTAGTCTTTACATAATGGTATAGAAAGGACTCAACTAACATAGAATCAACTAATATAGTATGAAATATAAAAATAAAAATAAACTTCATAAAATTCGTTCTATAAATTTTAATATGTACTTATATTTAATTAAAATTTAATTATAAAACACACGACCGAAAATTATCTACGAAAAACGTTTATTATGTTTTATTTTAAAATATGTACGATTGACAAAACGAAACATCAAGTAAGCGAAAAAATTCAAACAGTTTTCTTTAATGAACTAGTAGCTTATTTACATTTGAGAAACTGCAATAGCTATAGACGTGTAATTAGATCTGACATCTATAAATAGTAAATACGATTATTATCGCGATCGTAGTAAACAGTGAACACAGACCTATTATAATATATTTATTTGATGCCTTATAAGGTCATAAGAGTCTATAAACAAAGAATTATAACTTGAAAAGATTGTTACGTTGAAAATACGTAATTCAATTGGTTTACTGTGTTTTCAACTAATTCCTAAGACAGATCTTGAGAACTCTATAGAAAGGATGTTAAGAACCTTCTTAATTCCACTGTAGCTCCAATGTTTAGTTCCGAGCCCTTTCCGATAGTTAAAAAAATATTTTTTTATTTGCATTTAGTTTGTCATTTAAAGTCGCGGTATTAAACTAAATATGTAGATACTTGTTTAAAAGGAAACACTAATCTCTATAACGGGTCCGATTTTTTCATCCGTAAAAGTTTGTACATTAGACATGTTTGTTTTTCTATAAGCTTAAACCTAATTCACGAATACTTCTTTACTAAACTTATTTTAACGAATGAATGTCAAAACAGAATTCCGGAAACTCTAAAGGATCTTCAAAGTAGAACATTTGACGCATTGCATCTTTCAAAAACCGTTTAAAATTCTCTGAGATATAAATGAATCATAACATCAAATGTTTATGAGTCACTCTGTTATACATTTACTTATATGGTCAATAACTGAACAGAGCCTTTGCGAGGGCTATATGAACAATACATACCGAGATGTACTTAGATTAAGCTATATTTTTACTGCGGTCTTTCCTGTGTTCCTTTTAAGATAAGAATTAGCTCAAGTAATTGATTTAGAAACATACTAGAGTCGCATACAAACGATCAGAAAGACGTATTTAGTATCTATCGTTTAGAAATAATATTTGTTATACAATTGAGCTTTATTTTATACGTTTACAATATTAATAAAATGTCGTAAAAAACCTAGTACCTAATAAGTTTTTTACATTTACTACTGCAAAAATCAAACTTAAAAAGTTTTCTTAAACATTCTTAACTGAAATCAAAACTAAGTCCTCCTCATGCCCCGTTTCTTTATTAGTATGTAAAAAGTGTAATGCAATCCAGATCAAATTATATTACGAAATCCTCTGACGAACGGTGAAGCTGTCTGATAGTTATTTTTGGATCCGTTCATAGCTAAGAATATACGGGCTGTCGTCACTGCGAACTATAAACATGCGTGTTCCTGAAGACTTTTAAACGTTGCCTCAAATCTCAGCTGGTAAATCGTATCCATACGTATAATTTAATTATTAAAATAATTTTTAACAAAAAATAAATCGACTTCAAACTAAAAAGCAAAAAAAAATTTCCTTCTCACAAAGTAATACGCATTTTCATTTAGTATATAGAAATGATTTAAAGTTAAAAAGATACATAAAAGTTAAAAGATACATAATATGTGAAACTGAACATTTGTTTTTTTATTAATTAGAATAAGATAATGATACATGTTCATAAATAAATATGCGTAATAAAAATATAGGTTTAAGAACAATGTGTTAGAGACGATGAAATTATTTCAGATTTAATAGTTATTTAATAATTTAGACGTCGGTACCAAATAAATGCTACAACAATCTATACAATATCGATTTAACCAAACAAATACTTATTGTTTTACTTGGCACCGACTTTACTACTCCTTTTTTACGAACATTATTACGTGTCAGTTTGTTCTATTATATGTATTTTAAAGATGTTTGAAACGTAGGATAGATCCTGAATCAGCACATAAGATATTTCGGTATTCGGTTAATATTAATACTATATTAACTGAACTAACGGCTCGCGGTTTTGCCCGCGTAGTTTTCGTTCCTCTTTAAAAAATAAAAAGCACCCGCTGTAATAATCTTGGAGCTAATCTGAGTATGCCAAACTATTCAGTTGTTTTTGCATGATACAACATCAAAATATATTAGTAGCTGTTCAGATACCTCTATTTAGCCGTTCATTATGTTATTCGTTAATACAGAAAATTAAAAATATAAAAACCTTTCAACTTCTACACAAGATAATTGCTTGAATAGGATAATTGTAATCAACAATGCAAATCTACCCGGTGTAGGTAAAAATTACCATAAGGTATGTCCATAAGATTCTACAAACTTCCTCAAGCAATGTCGAGTCAGCGCCGAGCTGACGCCGGCCTTGTATCCTGACTTGCCTTTAAAAGGTACTGATATCTGCTGCCAGTTGATTACCAACTACAATGCTACGTGACATTCTGTTAAAAGGCTGTGATTGATATTAATTAATTAAATTTTCAAGCGACGAAGAATTAAGAGATTTAATAATTGAGTTATTCGTTTTAAGTTCAAGTAATATGTCTTACTATCGCCATCTATACGTTTGTAAAAATATATTTTTACATTTAAAAGTTCGTGATATTTTAGGACGTTGCCACAAGATTTTATTTATCGAAACTTTTATATGTGAATTGTTTTACTTTTATACTTCCAGTAGTGTACATCCTTATAATTATACGTATTTATTCAATTACATACAATTAAAACAATTTGAACCATGTTTACCCAAACAACTAGGTACACCTTTTTTATGATAATTTGTATTTTAAGTAAAATATGACCACAATCATAAACCAATAAACATCGACTAACCAAATATCCAGCTAGATACAAAAGCAAGTACCATCAGGCTCACAAATGCAATATTTACAATGATAAGTAACGCCATATGGCAGTGTGCCTTGTCACGTTTGCTTTATACAGCTGTTTCAGGTCGCATACTAAAGCTATGTATCATTTATCATACCTAGACTCGAGTTTTATCTCGTCATATTTCAGCCATGTTCGGTCATCGGATTGATTGTGGTTATGAAAAAGCATTGTTATAAATAAGCCTACTAACCCACAAATATGGAATGTCTTTATTAAAGTGTCTAAATGTCTCAAATTATTTATTTTCGTAATAGATACCTATTTAGCAAGTGCAAAAAAGACAGTTGTTAACATCAAATCTAGCGTACCTATGTAAAGAAAAATCAATGCATTCTTCTTAAATTTAATCTTTCCCTTTATTTTTTAAGTGAATATTATTTTGCATCGTAAATACTGCACCTATGTTGAAATTAAATTAAGTTATTGTTTTCGTACTCGTGTAAATTACGGCTGCGCTAACAGTCCTGATTCCAGATAGCCTTAAAAATCTTAAAATGCAACGTCTACACATCTCGCCGACCTCAGGCTAAAAATTATATAAGAATCGGTAGCTCGGTGCGTCGGTAATCAAATAATTATTCGCGTTTTTTATTATGAGTCAGACGTTAAAACTCGGTCAAGTGACACTAGCGACCTCTATTGGCGATATATGGTCATATTGAGTTAAGGTATGCAATTAAACGATTTATAAAAAACTAAGCAACAAGGCTATTAGTTGATTTTGTATGTATGTGAACTAGGCGCCAATCCTCATAATATTAAATGATACTTTCAAGGAAGGTAAACGTCTCTATAAAATTATGTCATATCGAAAACATGATGCTTTTATTTTTTATTGAAAAATCAAATGAATAAAATTTATCTGGTTTTTCTATTTAATGGAAACTGTTTTTGATAAAACTCCGCTAGTTAACTTTAGGCGTAACCTCATTTGCACTTTTGTTACTAGTTTTAGCTAAATGGGCAAGTTAAAACAAAACTAAGCAATAAAAAAGGGAATTAAATTTATTGCAAAGACGGTATCATTAAATCAAAACTATTTGCAACAATACATTTTTTAATACAAATAAAACAAATACAAATAATCACTTATTTATTATCATACATAGCTAGTCATTACACATATCTTAACTTAAATCTATTGAATTTTCCTATGATACTCAGGTGTAGCATTCCCATAGTCTTGTAAATTGAAAAGGGTCGACCGGTTGGTGACCATATATTTCAAAAAGTCTTGTATATGAGTAAGAACTTGTTGTAACGACTTCTCATCGAGGGCTGTATAGGCCAACATCGGTCCCATTTTAGCAAACAACCTTAATAAATGTATAGATCCATATATTTTAGACATAGGCATATCTGGATATTCTTGTAATATTTCACTGTATTGCGGTCTCTCAAACTTGTATAGCAACTGAGATCCAAGGGTTGCATTAAAGTACTCTTTAATGCCTTCCGTTATATCGACTAGGACAGATTCTTTCGCTTGATTGTGAAGCTTACTCGACTTTTTAAAAGCAAGATAATTGTCTACAATTTGTGCAACAGTTAATTTTGCTGGCAGAATGGCCAATTTTTGCTGTCGCGTAATAACATCCCAATCGTCAACCAGCCACACTTTTAGCTCTTCGGGTATTTTAATTTTGACTTCAACTTTAGCTAAATACTGTTCTTCAGATTCAATTGACAGATCCAGTCTGCCTCGCTTTTTTCTGTAACAGAATATAAAAATTATTATAACAAAAAATTTGAGATGGAATGAACACTATACATACAACTTTTTATTAGACATTATATATTTTAATAATAACCATATAAGTCAATATTAGATGACATACAATCATAGTATTCTAGCAGACATGAGAATAGGGAAAAAAATTGTTAAAAATATCTTACTTAGGTTGATCAGAACCAGAATCGGCCGGAGGATCTTTGCTTTGAGTCTTGGTTGTTTTCGCTGAGGAAGTCGTTGATTCAACATCTTTTCCTGTAAATTTTACACCAAATTTATTATTTCCAGAGGCACTTTCATAAGAAATATTACATGTAGTATTTATATATGAAACAGATGTTACTAGAAGCTAGTGATAGTATAGTACTTTTTGTGGAATTGTCAAGCAAGTAAAATTAGGACTTTACAATATGGCCTAACAACTTTCAATAAATAAGCTATCCATACTCCATACTAATATTATAAATGCGAAAGTAACTCTGTCTGTCTGTCTTTCCACCACGGTAAAACTACTGAACCGACTAGAACGAAATTTGGTACACAGATGGTCTAGAGCCTGGGGAAGGACATGGGCTACTTTTCTTTTTTGATAAAACCTAGAAAAACTCCGTACCTGCTGGTGTAGATGCCCTCGACTCTTCCCTAGCTGGGGTTGAACTTGCTGCTGCTTCTGATTTACGCCCCTTAGCTGGAGCTGAAGAATAACATGCATGATGATAATTAAAGGGTGGAAAAAAGCCTCATTAAATGTACTTGTACCTAGGGAACATTCTTATTTATATAATACTACTATGTGTAATGTTTTGTATACAAAATCTCTTAGATCACTCTGTCCGTTAAAAAAACGGTATGAAAATTGGTTGCATAATTTTTAAGATTGAAGCATACATAGAGACAAACAGAAAAGAGCAACTTCGATTCATACTATTTATGAAGTAATGACTATGATTGTAACATAATGTCATTTATAAAAGAGCAATGTGGAAACATAACCTTTCTTAATAACTCATTATAAATATTAATATTATACTAAATAATCAAAGGACGAAAAAGATTCTAACACTTCCTGTGTATGTATGGCTTTAAAAAATGTGGTCTTCATATAAAAATAATGCTTAAATTAAACTTTTGCAAGGAAAGTACTTACTTTTCTTAGTTTTTGCTGGTTGTGCCGAATGTGCTCTTTGCACCTCTTTCTGTCTCTGTACATTAGCTTCATTGTATTTTAATACTCTACTTTCTGGGACCCACTCATCCCAACTGAAATTGAATTTTATATTTAAGTTTAACAAATGTAATATATCATCTATATAGAATGAATTTATAGTTCTAAATATAAATATTAATATACAGAGCTGAAGAGTTTGTTTGAATGCTCTTATCTCATGAACTACCATTAGGAATTAAAAAATTGTACTTGTTTGATCGACGAGGACAAATTCCCGAACAACAGCTTGTTTAATATAAAATGGATTTTAAATGTTTATATATACAAATATTTACAAAATCATTGATCTGCTATTAAATATAAAATAAAAGCTTAGCTTTCCAATATCATTATTGCTTAGAAAACTTTATGTAATCAGAATAAAGATTATAGAGATACAAAAAATACCTAAAAACTTGCAACAAGAATGTCCTATTTAGAACAATAGACTGCTTCTAGATACAATTTTAAGCGTACATACTTTTTATTCCATCCCGCATAATGAATCAAATAACGAACGTGTTTATCTTTTGTTACAGAGCTCTTCAGACATTTTGCCTCGTAAATGAGAGGCCCATGGAAGCACAAGACTTTTTCACCTGCAAATTATAAAACAACAAATCGTTGTACAATTTTATAATATAGATTAATTAAATAACATATGAACTATCGTTACCTTCGGCGAATTTTAACTTTGGAGCCATTATTTTCACAAAAGTATGCAAAATTAAAAAACATCAAGCGTTTGTTGTATATCGAATAGCATCGGTTCAGTCAAATGTCAAAATATGTCAAAAATCAAATGTCAATTGCTAAATGTCAAACGCAACTGTCACTTTACAGACAACCAAGAGGTCTTACATCCCAAGAGGAATAAAACATTTTTAAAGAAAATTGTATCCCTGTTTCTTTCAACACAGTACATTCAATTAATTTAGTAATAAGGAATATACATTAACATTGTATAACATTGTACAGCGTAAAATGTTACAAAATTGGTATCTTAAGTAAACGTGATTGTGAAATATCTGATTTTTATACGATAAGACAGGTAATCTTGTAGTAAAAAATATAAAAAAAAATATGTATAGAAAATTCATGAATAAAAATATATTATATGAATGTATAAATGAAAATTTGAATAAAAGAATAAAAACAGGAAAACAGGCGAACAACGTTGAAGATTTTCTATCATTGACAACGAATTGCTGACAAACCCTATTGCAAACATTATTTTTAGCCATGATTTTTGGTTTGAAAAGATTAGATTAGCAATGATTTGCCGAAACTTTTAATCCTAATGATTGTTTACAGTTTCATTAGCACGCTACAGTTACAATATAATGCTTACATACTAAATTCTATTTCAACAGATAGGCAAAGGGTTACCCATCGAACCAAACCGAACGAATCTCTAGAGAAAAACATACAAAACAATTTAATTTTAAAAAACCTTTCAGTTTTCATCTTTACTAATATATATAGCTGAAAAGTTTGTTTGTTTCTTGAAAGCGCAAATCTCAGAAAATACTGGTTAGAATTGTAAAAATTATATTTTTGGTGTCTTTTCATCGAGATATAGAATATAAATTATGTTTAAAACACAATTCATTATTTATTCTTAGTCGATAGCAATCCAATCAAAAAGTAAAAACATAAATGTGAAATGAGAGCCAAGTTTAATATTATGATAAATGCCTTCGTTGTTGACTTTAACGACAAAAGAAGTGAGATTTGAATAAGTGTCAAGTTCAATGTTCAGTCCTGAAATTTATTTATAAGTAACAATATAACACATCATATTATTATCTTCTTATAACGTTATCTATCTATCTATACATATAATAAAAATGTAACGAGTCCCTGTCTGTACATGGAAGATACATGAGAAAAAATATTACAGGAGATCTTTAATATCGCAATAGAACCCAAAACAATGATTTTTGGAATTTTTGTCTGTTTGTGCACGCTAATCTCAGAAACGGCTTATCCTATCGAGACGAGGTGGTAAGCTTAACTTAACATTTAGTCTTTAATTCATGTCAATTGGTTGATAAATAAAAAAGTTATGGCAATTTAAAGAATCACGTTGAACTTGCTGAACGTTTGTTGGCGCGGGTTAGTCATTTTCAAAAATGTTGCCCAAAGTCACTTTTCTACGCGGGCGAAGTCGCTGGCACAGCTAGTCTTCTTATAATGTTGCCTAAGGTCTATCTTGGCTAGTTTTTATAAACCTACTAATGAATTATTATTATGTTCGATCGCTAGTTTCCACCAACAATCCCAATTTTCGGAATTATAAACCGACAAATACTTGTAAGCGTAGAACTTTCGAAAGCTAGAATTCATATAAGAAAACAAGCCAAGACAGACCTTAGGCTACAATACATTATCTTACGTTTATGTAAAATAGTTTTTTATTTATGATGGTGTCAAAAGTCGCTCGAAATGGTTCGTGTTAAGCTCCGTACTCACATACAGTTTTACTCGATCGAGCTAAACTGTCGAGTAAAACCCATGGCATGCGCTTTCGTCCACACATTGAGCATTGATCTATCGAGTGATGCGCGTTGTTCAGTATTCACCGAACCGTTCGAGCCAAAGGATGTCTTTGCAACAAAGGAGACGGTGGCTGTATTTAGCAAGTCTCACAAAAAACAATAGCGGACTGACGCTCGACACGCGCCACTCGCGGTCATGTACACACGCTCGAGTCAAGCTCGACGGCTCGCTTCGAGTAGGTGCGAAGGAAATTACTTTAATTTAATTCCATCGAGCCGGCTCGGTGCGAGCCTTCGAACTGTGAGTTTTGCGGTCCACACGTTGATTTTTACTCGACTTCGAGTAAAACTATCGAGTAATACCGTATGTGAGTACGGAGCTTAATATGGCACACGGCGGGGCTTGCCAGTTCTGTTTCTTGAACTTGGCTGGACGCGATACAGCGTGTCTAGATCTATATCTATACTATACTAATATATGTATAAAGTTGAAGAGTTTGTTTGTTTGTTTGAACGCGCTAATCTCAGGAACTACTGGTTCGAATTGAAAAATTATTTTCTTATTAAATAGAATTATCGAGGAAGGCTTTAGGCTAAATAACACCACGCTGCGACTAATAGGAGCGAAGAAATAATGGAAAACAAATCAACGGGGACGAAGTCGCGAGCAACAGCTAGTATTATATTAAACAAAGACGGGTTTGTTATACAACGTATAACTCGAGATCGACTAGACTAATTTTCATGGTTTTCGGTTCGTTGGATTTGTCCCCGCCCCGAATAGCAGAATACACCTTAAAATAATCAAAACTTTATAACTGTGGGGGTCTAGGTTTATATAAAAGTCCACGCGGACGGAGTCGCGGGCAACAGCTACTTCAACATAAAACTGTATCATTAAGCGTGACAAGTTCGATTTGTGTAAAAAATATCGTATGTAATATCAAATATAAATTTGAAAGCATCGAACGAGTTGCGTCATGAATAAATAAGACACACCTCCCGTTTACTTTACGATTAACTTTAAACTTTAATCAAAGACAATAGAACGCATATTTAAAAATCTTTTAACACAAATCCAGTTTCATAAACACGTTTACATCACTATCGCAACTAATAGATATGATAACTAGAGGCACGTCAACTTGTTTTTTAAAAAATCAGTTGCCTGTTGCGCGGTGACAGCAGTTGACGTTTCCCGCGTTTTCGGTTAGGTTGTTTTTTTTTTAATTTAAAATGTCGCAACAAGGGCCGGCTTTTGATGTGAACGCTATGACGTTAACCCGATGGGTGTTAGCTCAACAAAGAACGGCACCAACAGCAACTGGAGATTTAACGCAACTTCTAAATTCTATACAAACAGCGGTCAAGGCTATTCAGTCAGCTGTGAGAAAAGCCGGCATCGCTAAACTGTTAGTATAAATTTTATTACTCACTGTTACTAAGTACTTTCGTAAAGTATTTAATGAAAAACGCTGCCATCTTTTGTAATAGAAAGTTGAGTACACGCATATGGACACACTGGCCGTAAATAGAATATTATGTTATCTGTCGTTTAGAAATTGTTTATTCAATTTAAATCACATTTAGATTTTATAAACTGCATTAACAGTCCAACTTCAATATTCGTTTCTTTTCGTTTTATAATGTAAACAGTAATGTAATAATTGTGTTAAAAATTAAAAAATATAAAAAATTCAAAAAAATATCATAGTAAGAAATATTTTTAAAATTAAATCTTATTCGTTTTAAATATGCTTATCAATAAAGATACCTAAAATAGCGCAGCATAATTAGATAATTACGGAGATCCGTTAAATGATTGTTAAATCTGTTTCAAATAAAAGAATATTTTTTTCAAAAACAGACATGGAATCTCTGGGGACACGAATGTTCAGGGCGAGGAGGTGAAAAAACTCGACGTATTATCCAATGATCTCTTCATCAATATGCTTAAATCCTCCTTTACCACATGTCTACTAGTATCAGAAGAAAACCCTACCGTTATTCAGGTATGTTAGAGACAACGCCACCAAGGGAGGGACTTTTCCTTATTTTAAAAATAGAATAAAACCAATCCCAATACACAGACACCTATGACGTCATTATTTTTAACCGGGAAAATACGATTTTATTTCAAAATTATTCAAAACTGAGCTTAACATTATTCCGCTGACAATTTACCTTGATTGTTTTCCTCAAAACACTAAATATGTTGTTTGAATAATAATTCAAAAACTTTACTTAACTATTATTATTCTTAGAAAAAAGATCAATAATTGCTGAAAGAAATATCAAGAGAGAGTAAAAACAAGATAAGTATATTTCGGTGACCTTGCATCGACGTATTTACTTTACACTGAAGATCAAAGTTCACGATATGCTCAATATTATGTTAAATGTCGCTCGTATGACCCGCTATCCGGCTTCAAATTTAAATAGATTCAATCAATTTTATGGTTTATAGCCACTTATAAGAGACTATAATTGTATAAATAATTTTGAGTGTATCTTTAGTTATCGCTATAAAGAAAATATAAATATAAAGCTACAGAGTCTTGGATAAGATCTATGTTAAAAATAAATCAGTTGACTCCTTCGTGTGTTTTCATAGAGATTCATACTAGACTTTCAAATAAACTAAGAGATTTTATTTAAACTTAAGAGATTAAAATCGTTATGAAATATTCTTATGTACAATATTATCTTGTACCTAGTAAAAATATAGGTACAAATATATATACCTTAAAATTTTCTTCGACCAATTTCGGTACGCGCGGCGTTTAAACTCCTGATTTATTTATTTCATGAATATCTTAACAATAATAAACAATTTTAACTTCAAAATGACAGAGCCTAAAATACAGAATTCCTAAAAAAATACTAAGTAAGTAAGAAATGGAAATACCTAAGTTTTAATGACATTCTAATTATGGCAAAAGAATTTCAGAATAGTGTCATTAATCTATACACGTTCACATATTGTTTAATTCCTTTATCAGTAACGTAATGATATTACCTACTGATTTTTCATGATAGAAATTATGTATTTCAGGTAGAAAACGAAAGGCGGGGCAAATATGTCGTCTGCTTTGATCCTTTGGATGGGTCCTCGAACATCGACTGTCTTGTTTCGGTCGGATCCATTTTCTCTATATACAAGTAAGATTTTATAGTGTAATAATTTGTATGAATAGAATCAAAGGTGCCTTCGCAGTGAAATATGTGCACTTGCATATACTGCAACATACGTAATAGGTCGCGTCACGAATGTTTAGCGCTAGACGAGAATAGCTGCGCATCGGTAGAATCGCTCTTGTAATTGACGTATTGGTGCGAGAAAGACAACACGACTGGGACAACCAATCAACGCTCTCGCACCCGATGATCACGCGCCCCGCGCGCCGCGCCGTCCCCTCGATACCTTATTTTTGACTTGTGCACCGGTTTCGTTCAGCGCTAAAGATTCGTGACGCGACCTATACAATAGGTGCGGAGTTTTAGTCGGTGGATGCACGTTTTTGAGCGTGTGAGTCCGACATACCGCGTTTATATTATATAATAATTAATATGTATCCGAAAGGAAATTTTGTCCTCGCAAAAAAAGGAAGTATTTACTTACGTATCATGTATCTATAAATGAATACGTCCACATAATTCTATCCTTACAACGTTTAATTAAACCAAGTAAAAAAATCTTTTGTACAATAAAAACACTTTTACATTTGCTCATATGTATATAAAAATATGTGTTTACTATTATTACTATTCTTAATAATGACTAACTCTAGAAAAACATCACCCGGTGAGCCAAGCGAATCGGACGCTCTTCGTCCCGGCCGTGAGCTCGTAGCTGCCGGATACGCCTTATACGGGTCAGCCACCATGATGGTGCTGTCGCTGGGCAGCGGCAAGGGAGTCCATGGCTTCATGTACGACCCCTCCATCGGGGAGTTCATACTGACCGACCCTAATATGAAGATCCCGGAGAAGGGCAAGATTTACTCTATCAATGAAGGTAATTTGGAAACTGGTTCAGTTTATTATTTGGAATTTTTAATAAGGGAAAACGTGTAAAATCTCATACTAACAATTGGTCTGATCAGTTGGCTGAATATATTGAATCAAATATAAGCACAGACATTCATGAATCAACCGATAGATATAAGTGGCGATTTATTATAATCTCTAGAGAAGCAAGCAAAAAAACCGGCCAAGTGCGAGTCGGGCTCGCGCACAAAGGGTTCCGTAGCAGCAAATATAATAATTACAGTTAAATCAACCTATCTCAAAAACTATAAGAGATACTTTGATCAAACCAAAAATCGTTGAAAGAGTTAATTAGCATGCATCACCTCTATTTTTTTTAGAATTTTATACCCCGTAGTTATAAAAATAGAGGGGGGGGGACATACTTTTTACGACTTTGAGAGCTGATATCTCAAAAACCGTTCACTTTAAGAAAAATGTTTTTTAGAAAACTTTATATCATTTTAAAAGACCTTTCCATTGATACCCCACACGGGTATGTACATCGAAAAAAAAAATTTCATCCCTCAGTTACATGTATGGGGGGCCCCACCCCCAATTCTTTTTTTTACTATTTAGTGTCATATTTTTGTAGCGGTTCATACAACACATATTCCCATCAAATTTCATCACTGTAGTACTTATAGTTTCCGAGTAAATCGGCTGTGACAGACGGACAGACGGACAGACGGACAGACGGACATGACGAAACTATAAGGGTTCCGTTTTTGCCATTTTGGCTACGGAACCCTAAAAAGCATGCAAGCACAGAGCAAACGAAGCCTTCTCTCATTACGTCGTATATTGTCCATAGACTATATTTAAAATATATTTTTTAAAATTTTAATTGTAATTACATAATTAATAAATTTTTTAAACAAAATAAAAGTCGTATTTTACCCTCTAAATACTTACTTATTTTTTATCTTTTCACACACTGTACTACATGTACGAAAATAATTAAATTAGACATATTTAATATTCTTCTTAAAGGTTACGCAGCGGAATGGTCGAACGGTCTCAAGAGCTACATAGAAGAGAAGAAGAACCCGTCAGTGGGCAAGGCGTACGGCGCGCGCTACGTGGGCTCCATGGTGGCGGACGTGCATCGGACCATCAAGTATGGTGGCGTGTTCATGTACCCCGCTACTAAATCTGCGCCTAATGGAAAGGTAAGCTTTGTTTTTATTTTCGTATATGATATGTCTTAGGCTTAGTAATAAACAGGTATAGTACGCGTCACGAATCTTTAGCGCTGAACGAAACCTGCGCAGAAGTCAAATATAAGGTATCGAGGTAGCGGCGCGGCGCGCGGGGCGCGTGATCGTCGGGTGCGCGAGCGTTGATTGGTTGTCCCAGTCGTGTTGTCCTTCTCGCACCAATACATCAATTACGAGCGTTATTCTACCGATGCGCAGCTATTCTCGTCCAGCGCTAAACATAAATGACGCGTGCTATACATTAATGAATGCACCTATTAATTTTAAAAGAATAACTATGTATATGAGATTTTTTGCCAGTTCTTTTCTGTAGAAAATGCATTTCGAACCAGTGGTAGGTTGTGGTTGTTTTGACATGATTATTTTGTAATACCATGACTATTCGAAAGTGTAACTATATGTAGCCACTAGACTAGTTGAATAAAGATATGTTTGAATTTGAATTTATGTTTACATTTTGATTGTTTAGCTTTACCTATTAGCATTAACTATTAAGGTTTCGTACCTACTGGATAGATTTACAAAATTTTATTCTGATTTGCGGGAGTAATTAAAAACTAAAGTTATGAAATAACAACTGTCTTTATAATTTGACTGACTTTTAACTCAAATAAACCACTGCTTTACGTATCACATAGTACTTTACTAAAATGGACATTATATTTGCTTTGGTATTAAAGATTATTATAACTAATTTCAGCTGCGTCTCCTCTACGAATGCAACCCTATGGCGTTCATAGTAACCGAAGCCGGCGGTCTAGCTACTACGGGCTCAGTGCCCATACTGGACCTACAACCCACCTCCATACACCAGCGCGCGCCCTGCTACCTCGGCTCCAAGCTGGACATACAGGAGTTACTTACCTTTTTGGAGTAGACTGAAGTTTTTTTTTGTTTAATAAATTTATAAATATACTGTATAGCTTGTTTTGTTGAACTACCTTCATTTTCAGAAAAGAAAAGTTTTGTCAAAAATTCTTTAGTTTCCGCTTTTTTAAGGGCGGCCAACACATTAGTGAGGGTGAAAGTTACAGTAGACAAACCTCCTGCTCAGTTCCACGATAATACATAAAAAAATATCGGAAGGCTGTAGTATTTTAAACTTTTAGAGTTCTTAAAGTAATATGGCACTCGCATAACATGACCATCTAATTTATAAAATGATATTTTAAATCCGTTCCGAGACAGAAGTATATATTTTTGTTTTTTTTATTTATGAGAATGTCAGCTTTTAAATATAAGGTTCTGCGCAAAAAAAAACTTCAATACATTTAAAAAATATATTATAAATTACAACATATTTAAGGCTAACGTCGAACGCTATATAGTCTGAAGAATCCATGACTTCATTTTCCCACTTATTTGCTTGTAAATTCTAGTCTTGAATCTATGGTTCAAACGAGTTGTCTATGTAAGTTGTCTATGGCTAGCAGTTAGATGTATTTTCACGCAGTGAGCGCCACGAATTGGTGGAAAACGTCCAGGATGTGGGGATCCAAGTCTTGGGTGAACAGCAGGGTCTCCAGGGTACTGCTGTACTTCTGGACTTGCTCGTGATGCTATAACAAAAATGATAGAGATGAGAATCATTAGAAAACATATGAAGCAAAAATAATGTGTTTACAAATAGTTTCCATTTCCGGGGTAACACCAAGATCAAAAAGTAACCTACGTTAATTCACTTCATCTAGATCCATTCAGTATATTTTGGAACAACAAGTAATAATATCTATAATATATCTATCCAGAGTTCTTACTTTTAAGGGAAGCTCAGAGACAATTTTACACCAGTGACTAACCTAAAAAAGTTTTAAGACTCTTTATAAGGATTTAAAATTTCAACAGAATTGCTCACTTGGGGCTATCAATGTCAACCATTTAACAGGGCTTATGAGAATGTATCTTTAGATGGATGTATGGTTGTTATTTGTTCTCGCAACGGCTAAACCGATTTACTTGAAATTTACTTTTTATCCCGGTATTGCCCCGGAGGGTAGAACAACGCCAATAATACTGATCACTGCTGCTGTTATCTATACATATAATATACATATAATAAAAACGTAACGAGTCGCTGTCTGTACATGAAAGATATATGAGAAAAAATATTATAGGAGACCTTTATTAACGCAATAGAACCCAAAACAATGATTTTTTGAATTTTTGTCTGTTTGTCTGTTTGTTTGTGCACGCTAATCTCAGAAACGGCTTATCCTATCTAGATGGGGATATCAATGATATATTGTGGTAAGATTCACTAAACATTTAGTGTTTAATTCATGTCAATCGGTTGATAAATAAAAAAGTTATGGCAATTTAAAGAATGACGTTGAACTTGCTGAACGTTTTGTTGGCGCGGGTTAGGCATTTAAAAACATGCTGCCCAAAGTCACTTTTCTACGCGGGCGAAGTCGCTGCCACAGCTAGTATAACATAATTCAATACTCACCAATAGGAACACCTGCGCCAACCTCCCGATGGTGCTGGCGTACCAGGCGGTCATGGGGTCCCGGGCGTCAGTGTCAGCGCGCACCAGGTGCTCCGACAGGATCATGATGAAGCGCTGGAACACGATGAGGAACAGCCTCTTCTGGTCCGTGTGAGCCATCTCCAAGCGTTCTTCCATGCGTTCTACCGCCTGGAGAGTTCGACCAATTTTTTGACCCAATTTGAGTTTAATTGTAAACTCACTTTGATAGTTCAGTGATGATACCAACATTCAGTTCATAAAACTTATACAACAAACAAAATTAATAACAAATAATTGTAACCCTTCATAATATGTATAGAATTTTCCTAACATGATCTTTTTACAGATCAATTAATTCGTATAAGTAGTTTTTTAAAAATGCTCTAAAATCTACCTCCTCAGTGGGTTTATCTTGATCCTTCTTCTTCTTGCTGCCGCTCTCGTCTTCGGAATCAGAACTGCTGGAGTCCGCTCTGGCGAGGGCTTCTCTTGCCTCTTGTAACTCTTTACCTGAAAATAAACATACACATACATTTATTAAAAATTTGACTGAATCTCCGTAACAACTATTTTATTAGTCTTTGATTTTTGCTGTTGTAACGCTATTAACATACAATCTTCTCAGATCGACAACACATTTGCGAGATTATTGCGAATAGTTTAACTAAATTGTATATGCATTACTAAAGAAAGTTTAATTGTTTTATTATAGACCTATCTGCCATATGACTAAATACTGTATGTTACCCATAACATTGCGAGCGGAGGACTTATTTATCCATCATGGTCATAAAATTAATTAAAAAAGAAACAAAGCGAATGCTTATGGGCGGAGGAGGTTACTTGTGTGCGAGCAGCTATGTTCTATGAACGTATAATGTAACTGTTGAAATTATAATACATTAAATGAAACATACTTATAGTGCCATTTAGTAGTGTTATAAGGGTAATCAGTGATTAGTTGTATGGTCATTATGTTCTTTGTACATTTGACAAATAAAGACAGTTGTCACTAAGGTTTATACTAAAACTAGCTATTGCCTGCGACTCCGTCCGCGTCGATTTTCATATAAACTATGACACCCTCTTCCCTCCCTTATAATTCTTTTTTCCGAGATTTTTTCATACAAATGTTTTCCCGCTTGCTCACATTCCCTAGGGAATTTTGCAATATCCTGTTGCAAATACCCTTAAATTTACTAAGGTACCTGCATGCTAAATTTCAAGCGTCTTACTCAAGCGGTTTAGATTTTTCATAAAAAAGGTTTTTCCCGCTAATTCCCGTTCCCGCGGGAATTTCGGGAATTACTTTCTTAGCGGATGCCTACGTCATAACATCTACCTGCAGTGCAAATTTCAGCCCCATCCGTCCAGTACTTTGGGTTGTGCGTTGATAGATCACTATGTCAGTCAGTCAGTCACATTTGAATTATATAGATATAGAAGATAGATGAACGTGTTGTATTAGTGACGACTCACTGAGCTTGCAGACGTGCTTGTTCATCTTGTCGATGGTGAGGTGCAGCAGCTCCCAGAGCGGCGCGCGCACGAAGTGCGGCGCCATGTCGCGCGAGAACAGCCACGTGGCCACGGCGCCGCACTCCACCACCTGCGTCTTGAGCATCTTGTCGACCAGCACGGCCACCAGCTGCGGGTGGCGCGCCCACAGCTCCCACACGTTGCGCAGCACGCACATCTGCGCCTCCTCCGACTCCGCCAGGATCTGTGCGCGCGAGTACCGGCCCGTCACCTCATAGTACTAGTGATCCGTAGATCGTACTTATATGTCGCTAATGACTCATGGGTCGTGTCTCATTCACATATCTCTCTTACCCTTTGCGACACATACCAAAATATAAAGCTTTTGTGCTCATTAAATAATACATAATTTGCTCATTATGTATTATTTAATTGATTCGTGTGATTTATTCTAATGTATGTGACATATTGAAATTGGTAATCTAATTGTCAATCAAACAGATTTTCTTTTGAATAAAACACTCTAGTTTCCCATTAAAATGTGTACAGAAGTGCTGGATTAATAAACTGGATTAATAAAAACACTGTGTTGCAGTCGGGAGGAGCCTTTCCGATTTGAATATTAAGTGCATTTACAAAGAATCTTCAAAAACTCACCTTAAACACATAATGGAACTTGGATATAGCAGCGAAACTGTGCGAAATACTCTTGCTGCCCAAATTCAGTAGTGTTTGTACGAACACATCGATCTTCAGCGGGTTGTATGAGGCGGCGTGGGTGGACGCCGCGTCGCCCTCCCGGAGGGGGTTGGGCAGATCTCGGAGGACGTTTAACGCCTCTTCGGGAGTGCATTTATTCCTCACGCATACTACTAGCTGATGGGCTGCCTCGGTGCCCGGGAGGGATGCTGACGAAGAATAATTTTTAAATAAATAATATGTTTAGTATACCATACATTGTATTTCCATGAAAAACTATACTTTGGAATCATCATTGTAGGAATCAGTATATTTATTAAATTTAATGTAATATGAGAAATTCAAAATAAAAATTTGTCTATCTCATATAATATTAATTCGTTTATAGTTTAAAAGGAGCCTATTTTTTTTTATAATATACTTATATTTTATTATATATATTTATCTTGGGCTCTAGACTACCTGCGTACCAAATTTAATTACAATCAGAATTTTGGCCGTGAAAGCGTATAATTAAATAAAATAAAATAAAATAAAAAGTTTCAACCCCTAGCGCAACCTTTTGGGTGTTGTCAATTTAAAAAGAATAGCCTATGTCCTTCCCCAGGCTTTCTTACTACCAATTTCGTTCTAATCGGTTCAGCGTGATAGAATGACAGACAGACAGAGTGACTAGTATGGATAGTATGGATTAATTATTATATAAGTTCTCAACAATATTTAGTATTTTTATTGGCTAGTTAACAGCGAGCCTTTTTAGGAGCCACACTTTGATAAAAATAGATACAAATAAAAAGGTATCTTATTTTAATATTAATAAAATATATAAACACATATTCAATCATCCAGGTTAGGGAGGGTCATGTCTCCCATGACCTGGATCCGCCATTGCCAGGATATACGTACCATACTTAACATATTTTGGCAGTAAGTTTCAACTCACGGCCCAGTTGTGATTGATACGATGATAAACTATGAAACAATGGGTAATTGCATTTACGGCATTGCACCGGGCTTGAGAAACCTGTCTATTTTATTGTTCAAAGCTATTTAATCTGAATGTATACAAGACCCAGCGATAGTAGAGAAATAGTTGGTGAATTAGTGGCACTTATGTTTGAATACTGTTTATCTAGTGAACCGATTTTAAAATTTGTTTTACTCATAGAACTCCAAAGCTATTTTTATTTGGTAAATCTAAAAAAAAGTCTGTGAAGATATATAAGCAATTTTCTTTGCTCTTTCAAACAAAAATTACTGAATATATTTAGCTCAAGTTTTCCATACCGCTACATTAGACCCTAGATTATTATATAGGAAACTTTTCATCTCAGTATTGAAACGGGAACGAAACCTACTCCCGTAACTGCAACACCCAGCTGCTATAAATTACATCTAAATCTCGAAGAAAACTCGTAACCCGCTGAAAAATATCAGCGAGTGAAAATGCTCGCGTGCGCACTTTCCATCTCGCGGGCTTTTCGCCGTTTTTACGCGCGCCGAGCAATGCGGAACGATTGTACGTACATTTATACATACATACATCTTATACGTGATCGTTTAGAGTTGAATATTTCAGTTTTTAGTGTGACATTTATCGGTGCATTGACTGCGGAGGAGGCACGATTGGAGTTGTTAACCTCGGCGCCCGAACGTGTTTCTTAGTTCGTACTACAAAAGAGTACCTACTACCTACACTTCCAAATAAAGTAAATAATGCAAAAATACTTATATATTGGCGATTGAATAAACATTGGAATTTGTAGCTTCAAGTTTGACAGATAGACAATTTTCACCGTATAACTTTTATATTAACGTGAGCGCTGTTTAAAAATCTCAAGATAAAAAAAATATCGATGAAAAACTTTCTCAAAAAAAATCCACCCTTAGAGTCAGATTTTGACTTAAAATACCGTTTGCAAGTTCACTATTTTATACTACGTAATAATGATGAACCAAATAAAGAGAAAGGGACAGTCTTAACTTCATAGTCATGATCTTCTATGACCAATGAATGGAAACATTGATTAAAATTAACCTCGCATGCATGCAAATAAAGAAAGTTTTTTGTGATATAAACACTTTCTTGTTACATACAGGGAAGGAGATGCCAATTATATAAGCATCCTAAAATGAACTTGAATTAACATTAAACACGAAACGGAAATGTTTTGTTTCGATATAAAAAACAACACTGAACTCCATTTAAAATAGGTTAAGAAGTGTTAAGTAGGTATTAGTAAAATCAGTTATTGAATTAATAATTGATTTTTTTGTATTCATTATAATATAATCATTATCCATCTTTCAGAAAACCGTGTTGATAATTTAAGGCTATATTCCGTGACATCTATTGTTAGAAAAAAAACAAATCTAAATTCTAAACTAACAATTTATCTTGTGTATGTTTTTTTTATATTCAACCGCAATAAATCGATTGCATAATTATTTTCTAAAAAGATTCTTTGAAGTGTTATTTAATTAAGTAGGCAGAGAAATAAAGGCTACATTGTAACAAACTCACATCGGACCAGCTAGTAACTTAAAAAAGCATATCCGTCCAAGTTTAACTTAAAATACCAAACTAAAATCCACATTACACGTAGTATTACTTAACAAACGCCCTATAACGGGAAAGATGCGTACGATAAAAACTTAAAAACCCATTAGGGATATTGCACGAAGATTTCAACATACGCATTGTGGCCGGCCGCTCAGATGCTATCTAGATAATGGACAAAGTGCTAATTACACGCTCGTAGGCGTCACAACCTGTGTACTTGAGCAATTCATACGCAGTACGCACCTATTGAAGATTCGCTTCTAACATTATCTAGACGTATAGGTCGCGTCACGAATGTTTAACGCTGGACGAAAATAGCTGCGTATCGGTAGAATCGCGCACGTAATTGACGTATTAGTGCGAGAAAGACAACACGACTGGGACAACTAATCAACGCTCGCGCACCCGACGAACACGCGCCCCGTGCGCAGTGCCGTCCCCTCGATACCTTATTTTTGACTTCCGCGCAGGTTTCGTTCAGCGCTAAAGGTTCGTGACGCGACTTATACCTACTATCTACCTGGAAATAACTAGATCATCGGATCTGATTATTCCTAAATAGAAGTTTTTATACATACTAATAATTATTTGTAAAAAAAAAATGAAAATCTTAACACACTTATATAGAAGTTATACATATTTGTGGTAGAAAATAATTGTTTTGTGGTACCATAATGATTAATAAGTTTAACTTATATTACGTTCATAAACACGTAATTTGAACGTATCCTGTTTAGCTAAGATAAACGTTATTTTTAAAGGATGTTGTTTATTTAGAAATTATTTAACATATAATCGAAAACTATCCGTACTCTCTCTTTGTTTCTCCAAAGAAAAACAATAAATCCCTCTTAAAGTCAGATTTTGATTCAAACTAAACTTCAGCAGCTATAAATAACATAAATAATCGATACGAGATAGTAAAATCACAGATAATGAATATGGGATACATTAATGTCAATTAGACACGCTCCCGCGCGCGCGAGCCGTGACATAGAGGGGTTGATGTTTGCTTTTCAGTTTTCCCGCCAGTACGTGCTGCATGTTGCCGCCGCGCAGGCGTATGCACAGATAAATAATTGCACAGATAAAAAATTCGTTTATATGATAGCAGTGCCAACATAGCGAAACCGATCGTGCAGTGAATCAGTGATCAAAGATGCGGTCCGCGTTGCTAAGCGTTCTCTTTACGCTAATTGTGAGTATAATGAACTGTTTAACGCTTTCCACGCATATTTCGCGCGAAATTTGAGTTTGGTGAAAATTTAAAAGAGAAATATTTTCAATAGACGCCATACAATTTCGATAAGTAAAATATGTCTAATAAGTTTTGCATAACGAAAAATAAATAATAACAACATTAAAACCGCTTTATAAAATAAATTATAAAATTAAAGTTTGTTTTACAATTAAGGGGTTCGAAGGTTTAATAAGTCGCATAATAGATTTTTAGAAATGCTTCTTAATAAGGTTCAGGAGGAAGGGTCCACCTCGTAAGCGTATTTTTTTTTCTTTATACTTTAATATGGATCCATACACATAGTTATTTAAAAATTTTAAAATTACACAGATCTAAATCAATGAAGAAGGACACTAAATCTAGTACTCTCATTTTCTTTAAATATTGCATACATACCCTATTTCATGGTAACACCACCTAGTTGAACTTACAATTGGGACAGATATGTGAACAGTCACCATAGATCACATGACACCACAGATAATGCAGATCACACGCATGCTCAATGATGCATTAGCAAAAAAACAAGGCAGCGACCTCCGCCATTGTATTGAATTCCCACGAAAATGTGGAGCAACGCGCGTATCGTCGCGAATCTCATACTTTTTGAGAAAATATTTTATAATGGCAACATTATTTTATTATGTCAATGGGTAATACTCTCAAGGTGTTATATGATAATTCACCGGTCTGTTTTATTTTTTAATAAAAAATATTTTAAATTGTTTTACGATTTTAGTATAGTTTTGACTGCATAACAAAAATATAATATCATAACACAATGGTGTACTTCATACTATGTAATGACATAGTATAGAGTAAAGTCGATTTCTTCCGTCTGTCTGCTGCATGTATGCTTAAATCTTTCAAACTACCCAACCGATTTTCATGCGTTTTTATAGATAGTTGTATGAGATAGGTTAATGTATAATATACGCATAATATATGCGTACATTTACGTCATATTTACCATTATAAATTACTGAACTATTTTCAACCGTTACAAAATAACAGCACATCGACAACCTTGCATCTAATGTTCAAATCGCACCATCTTAATTGATATATTACGATACACTACACTACGGTGCGTAAGCATGTAGATCCGATCTTCTCAGATAAGTTCCAAAAATGTTGGTCAAAACTTCTTTATCATGTGTCAAAAGAGCTATTACTAAATACTAGTCGATTCTGTGGACAGCATCAAAGAGCAGCTAATTCATAGTCTAAATGTATAGTCGCGAATAATAAATACAATCCGCGATATCGTGTTCTTTGATTACATACGTTAATTATTAAAAAATCGGACTAAACAACTATGAAATAGACCCAATCACTTTAATCAACACGCCCCATTGGTAGCACAAGACAAATTCCAGAAATCAACAATTACATTAATTTAGTGATTGGAAACTTGTAGCGATGCGGGGTTGTATCAGACGACACGCAACGATCGCTGCACGCTATCCACACCGCACTTTCCCAACAACATTTTACTTTCAAACGCATACATCCACGTTCTTTCAGATCAATAGAATTCCACTTATCCAACAGATGGTGTCAGATTTCTACATCTATTTATTATAACACTCTTCTTCTTTTACAGATACACAAGGGAAGGGTTAGAAGTGACGACTTTAGACCGACTCCAATACCACTTGATGAATGGCATCCTACTAAAAGCGATAACCAAGCGGGCACTTTACATGAAATAATTGCGACAGAATCGCCACCATCCGTTGCTGCCGTACCAGCTCACTACTGGGAAGATGCTTTAAGACACAGCGTTTATCTCACGCTAGTGAGAGACAAGATTGACCAGCTCATCGCAAAAGGAGACGTCATCTCTCCTAACAGCAAAATTAACCAGCCAGTATCCAAGGAAATCGATGATCACGACCTCTGGGAGAAAATTAAAAAAGCTCCCTTCGATCGCATACAATCTGAGGAGCCTAATTCCTTAGGTGATGTAACAATAATGGCCAAAGGGCGTCTACTAGAAGGTAAAGATGGGTTTAGATTTGCTGAAGATGATCGATCAAAAGAAAACTGTAGCGATGAAAAGTGCGCCAATGGCGTAAAAGCATTCTGGTCAGTAAAACGAGTTAGGCAGAGGGATCAAGAAATATCTCCTGGGAAATATCATTACGAGTTGACTTTTTCCGTAATATCACAAATCCCGAAAAAACAACGGAAGCCATATGAAAATCCAATCAGAACATTTACAGTACGAGAGTCCACTCCTGACAGAATTACAGATTATCCTCAAGAATACAGAAGAACTGAATCAGTCCATTTTCAGACGGCAAGACCGCAAAGGGCGATTTGGTTTCATAAAAACATCGTACCAATTCCACCACATACAAGGAGACCGTATTATAGAGGCTTAGACAGAATATTTTCCTCAATTTTTTCCGATGACGATGAAAACTCATATGATCATCCGCAACCTAAGTACCGAAGTAACCCTTCACCGCCTCAAGCGTACCAATTTTCAAAAATTGGACCCGCGGGATCTTCAATCGAACATCACCCACAACAATCGAAAACAGTTCCGTATCCTTATAAACCTCAACCTTATAAATACGTTCGACCACCTCTACAGGCGCCTCCTGCGGGACCACTTCAACACCATTTTTTGGATTACGACTCTAGCCCTATAATAACTGGAAATCCATACCCAACTCAAGATACTAGAGTTTCACAAAGCCAAAACGTTAAGACTACTCGACCAGCAGTCTTACCGACACCTCTACCTATATCACCAGGACCTAAAGATCAACCATTTGACTTGGGTAGTCCCGTATTTATCGATAGTGCTGACAGTTTGGAAAATGGTACAAGATTAACAGATATAAACAATCATTACAAAATTCCTCACAAACCAAAACCAACGCCTGGCAAGTTAAATTATTTCCCAGAACATATTAGACCTCCAGTATATAACGCGCCACCGGGTGTGTTTGTGACCATGGATAAAAAGCCATTCAAGCCAATGCCCCCATTAAAAATGGGTTACAATTCAAAACCTCATAGAACAAACAAGCCGGTCGATTTCAGACCAAGTCCGCAAGTTCATGACCCGCACTCTCCGAACCCGGATCCATTATTTGACACTGCATTTAGACCGATAACTGTCAATTATGCAGACAGTAGCAC
Organism: Eurema hecabe; assembly: GCA_026213755.1. Taxonomy (NCBI): domain Eukaryota; kingdom Metazoa; phylum Arthropoda; class Insecta; order Lepidoptera; family Pieridae; genus Terias; species Terias hecabe. Next base: position 7,847,235 of record JADANM010007051.1, on the reverse strand, counting down.
TACGGAAAGAATCGAAATCGTTGAAAACGTAAAGAAAGGTTCAAATAAACACCGAAAGACGAACGCTAAAAAACCATCGAAAAAACACGAAAACATAAAAGTGCCAAAAGTAACTACCGCAACTCCCGACATTATAACAGCTCAAAGTATATCAGACGATGATATCGACACGCTAGATTGGGCAAATGTTTTAGGAGCGTTTACAAAGACTACGCCAATGGTACAAACCGAGAGAGTAAACATCACCGAAATAACAACAACATCATCGACAACCAGCACCAGCACAGTTACAACTCCAACGCTAAAAAGAACAACAACTGTCGAAGCGACACCTCAGTCTACTTCAACTACCAGTTCAACAATAACGACTCCGAGGCCTAAGAAACGTACACGCCCTCCGCCGAAATTCACTAAGCAGGATAAATTTAAGAAGCACAAGAGAATTATAACAACTACAAGTTATGCTCCCGAAAAGTCGACAGTCAAGCGAATAACAACAGAATCTACACCTTATACAACAACTACAACGAGAAGTCCCAAAAAAACGTTTTGGGAATCTAAAAACAAAACATTATCAACATCAACAACAACGACTACCTCTACCACAACACGTCCTACAACAGCAAGGCCCGTGAGCACTACGACATTGTATACAACTACTAATGCACCCAAAGAAATCTCTACCACCGGCAAGCCCGATTATAAAACTAATCCACCTCGAAACAGAAACCGTTTTAGACAATCTACGTTGATATATAAAGGAACGTCTGTGAAACACGACAAGTGGTCATTTAGAACTAACAACACTGCAGCTCAGACTCAAACACAATCACAATCTCAAAATTTCAGAAGGACATCAAATTTCCAAGGATATCCATCTACAACACCAGTTAGTACAGAAAAAGTGACAGAATCGAACAAATCAACTGAGAGTCCGAGCACGGAGAAAAACGATAGTGACATTAGCAGCAACATTGCTGATAGTTTAGAAAGCAACAGTGTATTACCATTAGATAAAGAAAATTATGATAGCGAATCGGAAAACAGCCAAGAAGAATCTCGTGACCATTCAGAGTATATTTTTGAACAATCAACAATTTCGAATGATAACAGCAATGAAGTGATAGGCTTAGACGGACTTATAACAACCGAAAGTTCTATCCAAGTTGGTACACCAAAAAATAAAACTAAATGTCAAAAGAAGAAGCAAAGTTCATCTACTACTGAAGTGTCTATAGAAACAAGTAGTGAACAAATGACTACAACCAAAGCACCAACAGAAAACACGTCTACTGGAGACATATTTCAACAACTATTCGGATTTAATTTCAACTCAGATAGTTCAACAAAAGAAACTGAATTATTAGAACAAGAGAGTTCAAACCATGCAAGTTTTTATAAGGAAGATGATGACGATGATTTGATAGACTTTATGGAGGAATTAAATCGAAAGCGTGAACCGTTTCAAAGGCAAGCATCTGATGATGAATATGGTGGTGGTGATGGCGATGATGATGACG
>JADANM010007051.1:7801109-7812616 GCA_026213755.1 Eurema hecabe | reverse complement strand
ATGTGAAGGCATATCCAATACTCGTAACATTAACCTTTAAATGAAATATTTTATAACTTTTCACCCAATTTTTAGCACATTTAATGTTCTACATAATATGTACCAAATACTCTGCTTACTATAATATATAATAACTCATATCAATTTACTTTCATAGTTTACTATAACAATCTCTAGATATGTATTTAAGATATTGTTAAAAGAAATGCTTCAAATAAATTTTTTCATTTAATCAAATAGATGTCAAAGTAATATTTGTAGTATACAAACATAATTAAAATATTTATTTAAATAATGTTAAACGTTATTCCAGGAGGCGGGTTTCCCCCCCGGCGTGGTGAACGTGTTGCCAGGATTCGGCGACGCCGGTGCTGCCATCGTCGACCATCCTGACGTCGACAAGATTGCTTTCACTGGTAAGTTTCTACTGATACTCGTTATGGCAACATTTTTTTCTATACATATGTATATTGTATATATTATGTACTAGCGACCCTATCTTTTAAGTTGGATCAAACTGCACACGGAGTGCAAATGTTAAAATCAGAGTTCAGAGGTTTAGGAGTCAATCGCGGACAAACAACGTGACACCAAATTTATATGTATAAGTTATGATTAATATATATTTGAGATATAACTTATGATATACGAATTACAGTCTCGCTTCTCTCGGCCGTTACAAAGTGGCGGGCGTAAGTGACATTACTAGTGTTGCCACATTATTAGTGTTGCTAGAGTGAAGTGACGTTCCGTTATCGAAACGCCACATATGTATATATTAATTGCTAAAAAAAGATCACATGATTAATGGACAACCCCTAAGATGCTATTGTATATTGAATATGTATTTTCTATTTATTTACCTCACAGAATTCTCTAAGGCAATAGTGAATATTATCTATTTGTTATGTTATAATTGACTATTGTGTATTTAATACTTATATGGTGGCAGGAAACTAAGCAGAAGACTAGTTATATGGTACGTGACCATCTTCGCCCATAAGCAGTGGTAAAGTGCCTTACAAGTGCATAGGTAAAGTTATTCCGTATTAATGAAAATGGGCCTCCAATAATCAAACTTAAAGAACGAAATGAAATAATTAATATTGATATTTTTCCACTTTATGACTATTTTATTACTACATATATGTATGAGTATTTTTATGACAAGATAACATTAAAGGTCAAATATATATTTGTCTCACATAAACAGTGTTACATAATGACAGCAACTTGAATGATTATTTTTCTACAAAATAGATTTATTTATTTATTTATTTATTTTGTAAGAGATTAAAGTCTAAAACACACAAAATTATCTCTCAATCTCATACTTAATTTTAAAAAAACATTTCAGGATCTACGGAAGTCGGCAAACTCATCCAAAAAGGTGCAGCCGGTACCGTGAAGAGGATAACCCTGGAATTGGGGGGGAAGTCCCCGAACATAGTTCTAGCAGATTGTGACCTCAAGTATGCGGTGGAACAATCTCATATGGCATTGTTCTATAACATGGGACAATGCTGCTGCGCCGGTGAGTGGTATCACTATATGCTAGCTGTTCCCCCCGGTTTTACCCGCGTAGTTCCAGTTCAAGGGGCAATACCGGGATATCAAGTATCCTACGTGTTAAGCCAGGGTATCAACTATCTACATACCAAATTTCAACTAAATCGGTCCAGTCGTTTTTGCGTGAAAGAATAAGAAACATACATCCATTTGTATGTTCTCACAAACTTACATTTAGTTTTAGTAGGACAGTAGGGTAAGCCGTTGCTCGCGACTTTGTTCACACTGTGCCTATGATACCTGTAAACTTATTGAACATCAGTTTTTCTGTTTAATAATCTTTGTAGCTTCAATTTTCAAGGAATATAAAAAATATATAGCAACCCGTGGCGCAATATTTACTTATAATAGTATAATTATTCAAAAGTGTTGCTATATGCAGCCTTTTAAAACTTTTAATTGTTCATTTTGCAATCATTTTATTACACAGTGCCACCTAGTCCCAAAGAAAATGTTACTTACATGTCAAAGGAAAGTCATAAAGTGTAATATGTATTTTAAAAGTATAAAAATAACTAAATGAAATAAATTTGCAGGTTCCAGAACGTTCGTAGAGGACAAGATCTACGATCAGTTCGTGGAGATGTCGGCTGAGAGGGCGAAGCGCCGTGTAGTGGGGAACCCCTTCGATGCGAAGACCGAGCAGGGACCGCAGGTGCGTTGAAAGAGAGATAGAGAAGAAAGAAAGAGAGAAAGAAAAATTATTTAATTTTAGAAATATAGAGTAATGTTTTTTTTCTTTTCTCTTTTATATTATGGCATTAGCGTCTAGCTTTTTGCCAATGTCAATGTAAATAATAATATGTAATAAGAGGCAACGTGGTCAAGATAAAAGTCTATATGAGTCAAGATAAATCGTCATCGAGTCGTCTTTAGTCGAGTCAGTCAGTCGTTTCGTTCTGCCCTTCGTAAAGTGATAGTGAGCTTTACGAAGAACCTCGACGAATCTTGGAGCAATCGGAACGGCGGTACTATGCGCTCTCAAAAAAACTCTTCATTTCTTGGACACTTATTAGCTAGTTTACTGCATGACACACTATCACAATCATACATTAAATCACTTTATGTACCATAAAAGGAATATTCAATCGAGATTACAAATAGACGCCATCAGATTCCCGCCAAAACTCTAGAGTAAAGTTGTGGTGAATGCAAGCAAGCCGTCATCACTCCATTATCTGGTTATAAGACCAGATCTAAATCAAAGTTTTACGTATGCTTAAATATTTAATACTTCACAAGCGATTTTCATGCGGTTTTTTAAATAGATTTTCGATAATTTAAAATATTTAATTCAAGGTGAATTAATGATAATATTATATGCGAGCAAAACCGGGGCGGGTCGCTGGTAATAAGTAAAATAATGTTGCCAATTGCCATGTTTTATAAATTCATCTTTCATGGGGATGAAATAACTAGGTGTCACATAAAAATTTACTTTAAATTCTAGAAATTTAAAAATTATTTTCATAATTTTAACTCTTTATTTACAGATCGACGCAGAACAACAATCAAAGATAGTTCAACTGATAGAGAGTGGGGTGTCTCAAGGTGCTAAACTGTGTACGGGAGGAAAGCCAGTGTCCGGAGCTGGTTACTTCGTACAACCTACTGTGTTCGCTGATGTTCAAGACTCTATGGATATTGCTAAAGTTGAGGTTTGTGTCATTTAAATACCCATAGATATGCAGCGTATTCTTATAAAAAAGCATAGTAAGACATTTCGATCAATGTGCAATTAAAGAAAAGCATTTTTTAATTTTCTGTCACTGGACATGTAATTGCACGCATCGAGCGAAAGTACTATTTAGTACTTTTAAAAGTTCTCGATATATGAATGAAGAAAGATGTAGGTAAAACATTCAATGTTAAGCATTATCCCGCATAATATTGAAAAATGCCATAATTGAACAACCAGGAGTAATTATGACTGCTCGATATATGAACGAAGAGAGATGTAGTATAAAAATTCAACATTAAGCATTATACGCTCTAGTGCTATAATTGGAAAACGCAGAGACAGTATTTTGCCAAGAATTAACAAACTAGCTCTGCAAGTGCTCATGGGCGGCGATTAACACTTTCCATCAGATGGTTCGCCTGCTCGTTTGTAACATACAAACGAGCAGGCGAACCAACGAGCAGCGAATAAAAAAAAATATGTCATATACCAGATTTTATATATAGCTTTTCTGTATAAGGTTTTTACACCTCACTTCTCAATTTTTTTTATATTTTTGAATTTAAACATTCAGTTTTATTTATATTTATATGATTTCTTTATACCCGATGTAATTGTAGATCTTCGGGCCAGTGCAGCAAATAATGAAGTTCTCGAGCCTGGACGAGGTGATCCAGCGCGCCAACAACTCGGAGTACGGTCTAGCGGCTGCCGTCTTCACCAAGGACTTGGACAAGGCCAACCATCTCATACAAGTTAGTCTCTTTTATATGTTACTAGCTGTTGCACGCGACTCCGTCCGCGTGGACTTTCATATAAACTTTGACCCTTTTTACCGTTTTTTCTAGTTTAAAAGGAGCCCATATCTTTTCTCAGGCTGTAGACCACCAAATTTCATTACAATTGGTTTAGTACTTTTGGCGTGAAAGCGTAATGGACAGACAGAGTAGAGTTACTTTCGCATTAATAATATTAGTAGGATTTAAATTTATATCACTGGGTGGTCTGGGTGTTGCTACATAATATATGTAAGCAGGCATGGAAATATAACGCGCAGAGTCCCTTAATAATTAATTGGTTCGCCATAAGTAAACTCAACACTGTGTAAGGGTAAAAAGCATGTTCTTATACTCGATGACACGCAGACAAACCCACTGATAATGTTGCTGCTAAAAGAAATTTACTTTGTGTATGTTTTTACAAAAGAAAAGTATGGAAACTCGGTAACATGTGACATGTAATTGCGCACTTTGGTACCGATTCAGATGTATTCATTAGTTTTTTTTCGGTGTGATGATTGAACTCTGTGAGGTCCTGTTTGAACCCTTGACGCAGAAGTTAGTTGTGTTACCACTGCACCAAATGATCGTCTTTATAATATTGCTTTTAAACGTTTTATAGAATGTCTTTAGAAATATAGATTTATTGATTTTAAAAATGTTTTCAGGGTCTCCGTGCAGGCACAGTATGGGTGAACGACTACAATGTGTTCGCTAACCAAGTCCCGTTCGGAGGCTTCAAGCAAAGTGGCATCGGACGAGAGAACGGACCCTACGGCATCAAAAACTACACCGAAGTCAAAGCTGTCGTTGTCAAAGTCAATGAGAAAAACTCATAAATAATAATAAACTAGTATAAGTATAATAACTAAACTAGTATAAGCTTAACCGATGCTACTGATGTATGGTGTACATGGTCGTATTTTTTTACTGAAGACATAAATGGCAACATTATCCTTTAACAATTAACTATTATTACTAATAATTTAATAAATAAAACTAAAATTTCCTCAGACTAATTATTAAATATTTTGAAGAATCTTTTCGCTTTTTAAAATCGGGTCAGTAGTTTAAGCGGTACGATGAAACATATATAATAACCGCTGTATTGATTTTTTTATGACAAATATGTTACATTTTTAAAATGTATAAAATATTTAAAAAGCATGTCTTCCATTTAAAAATACAAAATACTTTACATAAAACCTTTTTGAAAGTGGTTTAAAAATGAAACATTAACTTTTTCAATTTTGGTATAGTAACTATAAAGCCATAAGATAATACTGTGTTTTTTTAGCATAATAAATAATTATGCCCATTTTAGCCAAACGCACAACACTAGTCAATAATTATCTGTAGATAAAGAAATATTATTTTTCTGGTGCTATGATTTATTGGACAGTGGTTGTTTTAAGCATTTACTTACCTGTTTTCAGTTAGCCATTATACTTTTAAGTGTACAACAATATATTTTTCTATAACATATTGTGTTTTATTCATCCCTACCCAATTAAGCAACTTTTCGAGTTTTGCTATTTTTTCCTATAATATGTTTATCGATGCTTAATAGTTAGAAGTAGTAGTATTAGTTGTGAAAATAACAAGAATTTGATTTCATTGCATTGATTCGATTGCATTATTTGAGACAACTAATAAAGCTTGCAATAAATAGTACAAGATATCATTTTTCCCTTATTTAATATGATTTTTTGCTTTATGGGAATTGGACACTGACGCTGTTGTCATGACGCAGCGATTATTAATTATTAGTTTACTTTATATAACTGAGTATTTAAATGAGTTTTAATTAGCAATCAGTATTTTTAAACGACTTCAAAAAGGAGGAGGTTCTCAATTCGTCTATATGTACAACAAATTACAGCATTTTGCAAATTAAATCATTTCTATATACTAAATGAAAATGTTTATTACTTTGTGGGAAGCAAATTTTTGTATTCGATTCATTGATGTGAGGTTTACACATAATATGTGATGATGATAGTAAATGATATTATCATTTTAATCTACTTTAGAGAAACACTTGTTTAACTTTTTCAACACTACCATCGCTAATGTCCATACCACGTTGAATACACCGGTTCTCGTCCGATCACCGAAGTTAAGCAACGTCGGGCGCGGTCAGTACTTAGATGGGTGACCGCTTGGGAACACCGCGTGATGTTGGCTTTTTGATATTTTTACAATTTTAATATTATTTTATGAAAAAACAAATTTGCATAAATGGTACTATTTTTTACCCGACTGCGCTTCGCAAGGACGTATGTATGTTTGTTCCTTTGAAGCACTATACAGGCTAAACGCCTGGGCCGATTTTTATGATTCATACATCAATCAATTTCTCTTAGTTCTGCGAATGTTGTGAAAGACCGGCTCAAGAATAGAATGGCTCACACTCCAATTAACCCATTATTGGAGTGTAGATTTAAATGGGTCCCGACTGTCTAAGTTTCTATACTTATTTTTTATTTAATTGATAGTCATTCTTCATAGTTCTAGTTTGCAGTACTTGTTTTTGTCTTCTCAGTTTTATTTTTATTAGATACGTAGTTTGGTTCACTTTATACGCAGTCGGGTTTTTTAATTTTTTTAATTATTTATTTTAACGTAGTCTTAATATATACTGAATGTAAGATGGGAAATTAAGCAATAAATTTCTAACATACAGTAATGAGTGTCATTTGTTATTGATTTTATTTCTATCTTACACTATTCTATAAAAATTATAAATCAAAGTAAATTTTTATTATATTCAAATTATGTGCCATAGGTTTTAATTGCAGCTTTGTGTGAATTTATGTTAGTTTTGAAGCTAATTAGCCCGGGCTATAAGTAATATTGGTGGAAATAAATAAAACTAAAAATGTAATAACGACGCTTTTATTTCAACAGTTACGTCTTAAATCAACTACAAATTAAAGTTACAATACGTCTACTAAAAATAATTCTTTATTAATAATACAACCTCTTAAACATCTGATCTAACATCCACGAAAACACCTTTGGTCCACACACAAAGACTTAAAAAAGGAACGAGAAAGTAAATATTTAAAATTATAGATTAAAATAAAATAATAAAGAATCGAGATTAACAAAGAATAATTTATAAAAACCTTCGAGGTGAATAACTAATCTAAAATCACAACAGTGGAATGTAAAGTGCTACTTATGTTTAAAATCACAAAACTCCCAACGCTCTCATAAAAACTTAAAACGAACTAAACATCTTTGGGCTCACTAAATGCGGACGGATCGCGTCTTAATCAAAAGCATTATTCAAAAGCCAGCTTAGAAAAATAATGATTTGTACTCGAAATAGGCGTCCTTAGTAAGTAATGGCAACACCTAGCATAGACATTTAATATATTAAAATTTTTCTTTTTCATTGATTATAGACAGATTTTCCTCTGAGATTTTTTCAAGGCATCCTCGTGTAAGCGATGAGTAATTGCTGCTCGCTAGATCTTCTTCAATCTCGCGTTCTATGATTTCAAAGTCATCACTATCAGTTTGACATTTGAGGCATTCATCAGACGACGAGTCCTGGTAACACATAACATTCTCTATATTAACTTCAACCTCATCTTTATCATTGGTGAACAGAGACGGACTACTGTTGCTCAACACTCGCGATTCTTTTGTTATATTTTGAAGGAATATCTCAGACTTGGGTCTGGCTTTCAGTTTGTCGCTTAGTTTCTTCAAAGCGGCGACCGGGTTCGGCCTTTTGTCCTTGGGATACACGCGTTGTATGCGCTCTTCTATAACGGAGATACTGCGTTTGAAGACTACAGTGTCTTTTTTCTCCAGGCCATCGATGGCGTCTCTAGATTCTGTATCGGAAGTGTCGCACTTGAAGTAGATGGTGTCACATCCGTTTTCCTGTTTCACTTTGAGCAGGCAACACTCGTCCTCTCGCTCGCAGAGTATTTCGTGCAGGGAGCCGTGCAGTGGTATCAGTTTCACTTTCCCGCCGAAATTCTCTTGCATGTGCGTCGAAATGTCGTCGTCAATGTATAGATCCTCGGTGCTTTTTGCTTCCTGTAATCGAAATATTAACTTTTTAAATAAAATTAAAGCAGCAAATAAAATCCAATAATTCAAGGTTCTTCAGTTTGACACTTTTAAAAGGAGAAACTGATTAACTGACTAACTGACTATCAAGCGCACAGCCTAAACGGCAAGGCGTAGGCACTTGAAATTTGGAAAGGACGTAGCTTAGGTACCGTAGAGGTGCACTAAGAAAGGAATTCCTGAAATTCCCTCGGGAACGGGACTTATCGGGCAAATCTTTTTTTATGAAAAATCTAAACCGCTTAAGTTAACTTAAAGCTTAGTTGCAACAGGATGTTGCAAAATTCCCACGGGAACGGGTCATGTAGTCGTAGATAAAGACAAAAAATAGAATTTACAACAAAACTAATTCTGTAACAATAAGCCCGTCTAGACGACAAAAGCTATTAAAATTCTTGAATTCCTTAATAATTTATTTTCAGTACAATCTCACCTGAATAGCGTTAAACGCTTGGCATCGCTTCAACGCGTTGATGTGTACTTCATCTGTCAAAGTGTCATCTAATGACAGATTTAATTTCTCTTTCCCGCCATTATTATCTGCTATTGTCACATTAACACAATTATCCAACACTTGAAGACTATTTTCTCCATTTCTACTGAAAGTTATTTGCAGAAGCGGTTTATTGTTTCCATTGATTTTGACAGTTGAGAAGGATTTAACTGGTATTTTCTTGTCATCTTTGTTGAGGTTTTCTAGAACGTTCGCGACGCCTCTGTTGACCAAATCATCGGTTTTTCTACTGCTTTCGGATACGGAATCGGTTTCTTGGAGTAAATCCTGGAATTCCTTGCGAACTAACTCTCGTATGAACTCTTCGATGCTCCGCGTGTCAGTCGCTTGGTCGATCTTCTGACGGCTCAATGCGTCATCCGTTATTGTCCTGGAAAATATGTACGAAGTTTTTAAACTTTTGTTAATTCTATATCTTCTCTATATACATATAAAAATAAAACTTATATTTTTCTAGATATACAAATATTATTTCTGAAAACGAATCTTAAAAATATAACAATTTGATATGATTGCAAAACATAAATTATTTGTCTTCAATTTTTTTTTATTTAATAGAATAACAATTTTAAAACAGTCAAAAAGCCAACATCACGCGGTGTTCCCAAGCGGTCACCCATCTAAGTACTGACCGCGCCCGACGTTGCTTAACTTCGGTGATCGGACGAGAACCGGTGTATTCAACGTGGTATGGACGTTGGCGATAGGTGATGCTAAAATATAGATTTTATTATAAAACTTAAAAATACATACGATTTATCTGCATCGCGTCTCACATTGCATTCAAAGTCTCTAGGTGGAAAACTCTTTGACATCTCGCGCGTTTGGAAGAACTGCTCATATGGATTTCCTGGGAATTACAATTATGCGTAGTTGTAATATATATTTAAGACTAATATAAATGTCTTATTTCGTATTGTAACTATTGTTAAACAAACCTTTGTGTATATTCTGAGATCCTTTATAGTCTTTAGTTTTAAACAGAAAAGGCTATCCTTTCCGGCTATCCATTATAAGTATCATTAAAATGAAACAACGCATGCAAGTAAAAACTTATTTATTAAAGAAAGCCTACTATACAAACAACATAAATCATAACAATACATTTTAAACATATTAATATTAAAATTTACCACAACATGCAACATGCAAAGAGGTTATAATTAAAAAGCTTAGAAACCTAAGTAAAATTAATTATAAAGTTTTAAAAAGAAAATAACTCTATGGAGTGAATACTGAAAATTCAGGTTAGAAGAATTAATCACATTATTTTTTCTAATTAAATAACTTCCTTTACTATTACATTCCTACTGATAAAGTTTGTTTTCACGCCATCTGGTGAACAAATTATGAAACTAGTTGATTTCACTTTATATTTTAAGTTATGGAAAATATACACCCAAATTAGGTGGTATAGATTCTATATTGTTTAAATATATGTATTTTATATTTATAACTAAACAATAAACGCAATTATCATGCAGAAAGCAAAACACAATAAAAAATATGAGTTCATTAACATGCAAACACAAAACAAACATCTATTTACCATTTTTGTAGAGTAAAAATTATGAAAGTTTCTTAATGACCCACCTCCGAGCTATATCTTATCTGGGAAATGTTTAACATTCTACGTGTCGTGCTAATATTAAGTTACATGCAGTATAAACATGGGTTATTTAGTGAGATATCAAATTGACTGACCGCTTTTGCTGGACGGAGAGACAGGTTTGCTGGTGGGCTTGAAGTAGAGCTGTGGCATGGAAACTTGAAGAGAACCGACACAGTGTGAGGCTGGCTTTACCGGGAAACGGGCTCTGAAAACAATTTAAGTCTCTACGTAGTATAAAATAAAGACTCTTTCTCGCTTTTTCTGTACCCATATATTTATGTATGCTTTAATCTTTGAAAATTACACAACCGATTCTCATGTGGTCTATACATGTATAAATATAATACATGCATATTATTTGCGATCGAAGACGGGTAAAGTCGCTTGTGCTATAAAAATGAATGGCAAAATGTATTGGTATAAGTGCATATCTCAAAAGTAACTGGACCATTTTTTTTGTTTGTTGAAAAATCTAATAATAATCAACGAGAAATTTTTAACAGATATGTGTCAGTCCGGTTTGCTTGCTTTTCTTGTTTTTATTAAAAATACAGTCGTTTAGATTATAGGTAGTTAAAACATTAAAAAAAAGCAAAAAGCCAACATCACGCGGTGTTCCCAAGCGGTCACCCATCTAAGTACTGACCGCGCCCGACGTTGCTTAACTTCGGTGATCGGACGAGAACCGGTGTATTCAACGTGGTATGGACGTTGGCGATATATGAGCTTTAAATTATGAACTATTTGTGACTAATTACGCTATGAAAATCTAATAATACATACAAAAAACTAAAAAGTGTCTCATAAACTATTAACTATGGAGTGTGTTGACTTCGATGTTCCTTTACGTTAAATTAATGTTTTGCTTTTTATAAAATCTTTGTTTTTTATGTGCCAAAAATAACGATCAATTTTATTTTAGCTATTTATTAAATAAACAAATCCTGTAGTAACATATTATGCAAAAAAAAGTTAGTATTTTTTGCTCAACATAAAAAGCTTATTTGCAAAAGGTTTATTGACCCCGCTTCTTTAGTCTAGTATTTAACTCTACTATGATTAAAATTATGATATCATTACATACATTTACGTACAATAAATTACAATGTTATAGAATTCGCTAATTTTGTTGATCCTTTTGACAACTTTCATCGCCAACGTCCATACTACGTTGAATACACCGGTTCTCGTCCGATCACCGAAGTTAAGCAACGTCGGGCGCGGTCAGTACTTAGATGGGTGACCGCTTGGGAACACCGC
>JADANM010007051.1:7788196-7801009 GCA_026213755.1 Eurema hecabe | reverse complement strand
AAAAAAACTATCAAAAAGCCAACATCACGCGGTGTTCCCAAGCGGTCACCCATCTAAGTACTGACCGCGCCCGACGTTGCTTAACTTCGGTGATCGGACGAGAACCGGTGTATTCAACGTGGTATGGACGTTGGCGATATAAAATCTTAAAATTTTGATGTTATTCTGACCAATAATTTTATGAAGAACATGTTTAAAATTCGCAACATAATCTCTTGTTGTAAATTAACTATTTTCAAATGACAACAAGAAATATCCACACAGAACGACAACAAAAATAAAGTACTAGTTGACAAGTTATCTTTCTTACCACTATGATATGAAGTTGTATATGCACATGATGACACATTTACTTTACAAAAAATCAAACTTCAAATTTAACACCTATTTTCATCAATTTTAGCCATATATTTTACTACTTCTATTATCATTATTTGTTGTTTCAAAAAGTTGTTACTAATCGAGTTGAATGAGAATTTAAATCAGCAAGAACATGACAAACTCACCATCTAATTTAGTTCCCAGTTCGTTTTCCTTACAAATAACTTTCAATCTCTCCGCACTTTTATCGTTGACGGGCAACTCTCCCGACAGCCACGCGTTCTTCCTCAACTTGGTACTCCTCGCTATGGGCGTGCTCGGCAAACTGGAGTTCTTCACATCAAACTTATACGACGCGCCTTCGCCGCGATCCTTCACTATATCGCGAATAGAGTCCAATTTGAACTCCGGCACTTTAATGTGCAGTGGCTTATAGGACTTCGGCGTGAAACTGCGACTCAATTTCGCGGTCGAGCGCTCGCAACTAACGTCCGTAACGCTATGGTCCGTAGGTCCAATATTGCGTGTCTCCGGGCTCACAAAGCTGCAGTATTCGGTCGAATCGCTTCTGTGTAAAGTTCCAGGGGTGTGCTTTATTCGTTCGCGAAATTTTGATATCGGCGTGGAGCATGTGCTCGCGTAGTCTTTTTCTGGGTCGTATTTGTTGATATGTCGGTCATTTGAGTCGTCGTCGGATATGAAGCATTTGTCGACGCGGTCGTAGGGTTCTGGGAGGGAGGTTTTGCGTATTGTGTGGTATATGGGGCTGGTCCTATTGTGGACGATGGCTTCGTGTGCTATGTTCTTGGGGCTGATACAATCAGAGTCGGTGGGCGTCGTGGACTCCCACGCTTGGGAGCTGAAGTCTGACTTCTTGTTTTGTAAGCGCTGTGGGAGGATTACGTAGTCCATTTGGGTTAGACTGGTCTGCAAAACAAATGGAATTTTCTATATGGCAAAAAGTCTAACATAATTATGAGTTATTATTAATGAGTAATTCACGCAAACTTAGTGACTACTATAATATGGTATAAAATTCATAGACGGTCTGTATTTTTAAGTAAGTACAATGATGGTAACGCGATACTTTACGTAAAGGGAGAGACAAAGGGTAAGACGATTATACTAAGGCCTAACTTGTCAATTGGGGTGGCTGTTAGGCAGGAAACCGTATGTAAAATTGAGTTAAATCACTTAGAAAATGCTTTGTAAGAAAGGTGTTTAATATATGGATACTAATATTATTTTTTCAAAAGTTGCTTCGATAGTCTGAACCATTGACTGGATTTTAATAAAACTTGGTGAAGTAGCTTAAAAAAACTAGTTTTTTTTCAAAAGATGGTTAATAAAAATTCAAATTACGTAAAATGACGTACAACCGAAAATATCCTATTTAAATATTTTTTTTATAATACAGTTTGTAAAAATAACTTTAATATAAAGTAAAGTAATAAATAAAATGTTCAACATTATTTAATGTAAACAAAAAACTATCAAAAAGCCAACATCACGCGGTGTTCCCAAGCGGTCACCCATCTAAGTACTGACCGCGCCCGACGTTGCTTAACTTCGGTGATCGGACGAGAACCGGTGTATTCAACGTGGTATGGACGTTGGCGATAGCATTGTTGAAAATACATCTTATATATTATTGTCTTAATTTCCATGTTTAACGTAGTAGTATAAATTTTTTATATATGAATTTCAAAAGATAGTGATTCAAGAAAACGTAAAAAGGTAATAAAGCCAAACTACGGATATAGATAAAATTTTGCCATATACAATAGCAATATTTTTTATGCCAATATAACCGCGGGAACTAAAACTATACGTATAAACACACATATCATAATTTTTTATCCTAAATACCCACCTTTACACTCTGCAAAGTACTTTGTAAGTTTGTCAAATCAATCCTCTGTTCCCTTTGAAGCACTAAACCTTTTTGCAACAGATCCAGCAAGCAGCCCGGGTATGTCCCATCCTGGGGCAGATGTATACCGGAATTCCATAATGTGTAGGTCTCTTTAAGTTTCTCATACGTCAGGCATTTCCATGGTATTGATGCTGAAAAGAAATCTTAATATATAAAAATCTCGTGTCACAATGTTTGTCCTCGATGGACTCCTAAACCACTTAGCCGATTATAATAAAATTCGCACACCATGTGCAGTTTGATCCAACTTAAAAGATAGGATAGCTTACTTTCCGGTATTGCCCAGGGAACGGGAATTACGCGGGTGAAACCGCGGGACATAGCTAGTTATATATATAAAATAAATCTTTATGTATAGAAGAAGACCCTCATACTCATCATATCATACTAACACCTTTACCCATCTGTGATTAAGATTTATTTTTTTTTGTTAATAAACTAGAATAATAATTAACTACCATGAATTGTGATTTTAATAAATCTCATATCAAAATTAAGATGCTTATTTTGTCATTTTGTAACAGAGAACAGCAATTTTCAATAATAAATAACATACATATGAATGGATTACTAAGATTTACATCTAATGTACTTGGTAAAGTCCTAGAATAAGTTGAGCCTAGAATATGTAAACTAGAATAAATAAACTATTGCATCATCATTATCATTACATAGTATAAAACAAAGTCGCTACCTCTGTCTGTCTGTCCCTATGTATGCTTAGATCTTTAAAACTACGCAACGGATTTCGATGCAGTTTTTCTAAATAGATAGAGTGATTATTAAGGAATATATATTTGCATAATATAGTATAGAAAGACTGATAAATTTAGAGGTTTCTAATGTGATGTCGTAAATAAGAACGTTTTTTTGCGTTTATGTTGCAAACGCTGGCTAAACCCTACAAGATAGTCCAAAATATTGTACTACAGTATTGTCCTCTTAAAAAGTTCTATAAAAATGTCCGCGATGGCATATGTCTATATCTTAGGGATAACCCACCTTAACCATTTTTAATCCTTTACTGATAAATAGGTTATTTACGAAGTGATTTTAAACTATACAGCATTAATCCTTATCCAATTAAGTACCTTAAATAAATTGTGCATTTATTATACATCAATATTATTTTTACCGCATGTAATTTAAGTGAATAGTTCCGAAGATATTACAAATTTAAAATGCAGGGACGTAGTTGTTGCCGTACCGACCGCGGGGTGACAAAAAAGCTGTGAACGTTGTGTATGAGGACATTCTGTAGTTGCACCCGTTTAATTTATATTCAGATTGCTATTTAAAAAAAACTACTATTTTTTCAACATACCATTACAACACTCCCACAGCACCAAACAAAGCGAGTATACGTCACTCCTGGAGCATGGCTGCACAAACCCGTCATCATCAGGGCGGAACAGCTCCGGCGCCTGCCACCGGTAGTACTCCGAGCTGGAGTAGTACTTGTAGTCCTTGCTGATGGTGGCAGGCGATCGTGCGGAAAGCAGGGGCTCTTCGTCGGAAACGGTCTGCGGTTTGCATGTTTCTGAAATTATGATGATATTGTTTTACATTGTATGTTCAATGTTGTAACTATTAGAGTTTCTTGCCGGTTCTACTCTGTAGAAACTGCCTTCTGAACCTGTGGTAAATGTTTTGTAATACCGTGATGATTCAAAATTAATGATACGTTTGACTTTTGAGTTTGACTATGGAAGATAACTTGAAACAAGTGTCTTACATAAAATAAATATGATGATCCCTACAATCGAATTAAAAAATGATTCAAAGTTCTCCTTGTGCCTATAGAGGCATAAGGAAATAGTTTGAATAAAATAAAAAAGCAAAAAGCCAACATCACGCGGTGTTCCCAAGCGGTCACCCATCTAAGTACTGACCGCGCCCGACGTTGCTTAACTTCGGTGATCGGACGAGAACCGGTGTATTCAACGTGGTATGGACGTTGGCATTTTGAATATTAAAAATCTTAAACTATAGATAAAAAGCATATTACACATCACGTCATGTGGATATTATGTATAGAATTAATATTAACAGCTATTATGTATTATTGTAAAAGACAATAATGTCAAACACAAAACGCATGCGGGTATGTGTATTGTAAAAGATGAGCCTTTTATCTTTAAACCTGTTTGAAATACTGATATTTACATGTATTAAATAGAGTTTAAAAATATAATAGTATATTATAAGAAAATAGAGTACTTTAAGTTTTAACCTTAAAGCAGGCACTACACTACTCGCGAAGTTCCTCGGCGAAGTACTCGGCAAAAGTTCGAAGTGCGACACACTCGTTCAACTTTGCGATGAGCTCATTCGTTTATAAGGCGTGCAACTTCGGGCCCTTTGACTCGGTACAAAAAACCGACAACAAATGGAAGTCGGCCGAGGAGAAGTAAAGTTTGACGAGGTGAGCCGAAGTGCATCTCTAAACTATCCTATTCGTCTTACTTCGTTCAACTTCGCGAGTTGTGTAGTGCCTGCTTAAGAGTTAAGACTATTATTGTTATATACAATATATGTATGTGTATAGCTATGTATTTGTAAATATTGTTGTTTAACTTACCTTCAATATTAACATACAACGGCTCGGGCGAATACTCATCATAGTTTTTCCCTTCAACCCTACTTTTCGGTAACTTCACACAAGGACTCAAATCAGCCAGCTTCGCCGTGTCGTGTGAAGTGACCATTATACACGCGCTGTTCATGTCTGTATGTATGTAGCCTTGCATCTTGAGAAACGCTAGAGCATTCGCTATGTCCAAAGCGTATTGAACCGCCGTTTGCGTGCTGATAACTCGAAACTGTAATTGTCAATGTTTCATGGAAATATTGCTAAATAGTGTAATTGTAACGTTCATGCAAATTCGTGGTTGTTATATGTCATTATTGCCGCATACTTGGTTATTGATTTCAGTGTTGATCAATTGTATTGTTGTTGGGTACATCGACATTATTTTGATCGGTGCAACAAAGTCAGTCATTGATTATTATTATTATTAAGCTTTTTGTTTAACACGTTTACTGCGTTTTGAGGTTGCAGCGGTGAAAATCTAGTTCTTTCACTCAGTGCGGAGGGCCACAATAAAAGATTTAGGTGTTTTTTAGAAACCATATTTTTTGAGGTTGAAACGATCTCAAACGCACAGTAGTGAAGTTTAATTTTGCATCGAAATGACCTCAAACGCACTGTCTGAAAGTCCGTCAAAAATGGCCCCACAGTTAACGTGTTAAATACGATTTTGAAAGTAATGAAACTAATATTAAAAGGTGAACTGTCTTGGCAAGCATATAATATGTATGTATAGTATTATACATATTAACCTTCCGCTCTTTCTATTAGAATCGCATTGAGATCCATTACGTAGTTTTAAAAATCTAAGCATATATAGGGTACAACTGAAAGCGACTTTGTTTTATATTATGTAGTAGTTTTTGTATATGTGTTTTAAATAAAATATAGTACTATTATATTTCTCACCTGTTCATGCAGAATATTGAAGAGTGTATCGACGGTTCTCTCGCATACTATATGCACGTTATTTTGTATGTCCGGGTATAGCCCCATTAACAGAATCACGTTTGGATGGCGACATTTTCTGAAATATCGAGAATAACTTTTACAGAATACTTTTTAATATTACGTAGACGGTATTATATGAAATTATTATATGTTTACGTATTACCTACCAATTAAACGCTTAAGACTATTTCAAGCGAAAAAAGCTTACCCTAATATATTTTATTTTGAAAACGAAATAGATGTTTGATAATATTTTTATAAAAAATCATCTATCTATTATACTAATATTATACTACATAATATATAAAGCTGAAGAGTTTGTTTGTTTGT
The DNA here is from genome assembly GCA_026213755.1 of Eurema hecabe. Classification (NCBI taxonomy): domain Eukaryota; kingdom Metazoa; phylum Arthropoda; class Insecta; order Lepidoptera; family Pieridae; genus Terias; species Terias hecabe. The sequence goes on along the minus strand of JADANM010007051.1, from coordinate 7,794,881 downwards.
TTGTTTGAACGCGCTAATCTCAGGAACTACTGGTTCGAATTGGAAAAAATATTTTTTTATTGAATAGACAATTTATCGAGGAAGGCTTTAGGCTACATAGCATCACGCTGCGACTAATAGGAGCGAAGAAATAATGAAAAAACAAATCAAAGGGGACGAAGTCGCGAGCAACAGCTAGTTATAAGAGACCTTTAAAATAGCTTACTAATTACAAACCATTACCTCAGTATATTAATCTCAACATTCCGTTTCTTCTTGACACTCTCCATAGTGACGCCGTACAAAGTTTTTATTTGCACCGGCACCACGCCCCACTTGCCAGCCACCCACTGCTTGCTCCTGTCCAACGTCATGCTGAGGTTGCAAGAACTAGCTATCGCCATACCGAAGGTGCTTGCGTCGCTCTAAAACATCACCGAATGCTATAGGATCTAATTAAACATTATTATATACACTATATACTTTAAGGAAGGTTACCTACCTTGCTATCATCGGCCCTGCTCGTATCCGCTGAATTTCCCTTCAACTGATCATCAGCCCATCGATCGAAGTTCTTCAATTCGCTCATCACCTCCCACAGCTTCTCATCAGACACCGTATTCTTATTCGCACACATCTCAGTTCCATTAACGAAACCGTCGACCTCCTCTTCATCACTACGTGAATCCAAGGAATTCTTCTCTTCGAACGGCAGACAATTCTTCTTGGCGAAATCAGGCGGCGAAATAGGTTGTTCGTCGTCGAAATCTATGTGTTTTTGCGTCAGAAACTCCGGTGACCTGCACTGGCGACGCTTCTTAGGCTCTGAGTATGAAGTTTTGTACACATTTCCTGGCATAAACACCTGATTCGTGAAGAGGAACTGTATATTTGGTACGCCGTCGTATGCCTCTGATTGGGCACTCCTTGTGCGTTTGTGCAATTTCTTTTTGTATTTAAGGGCTGATTTCTTCTCGTAGTTGAACGTTGTATCAGGATCGCCTGTGCAGTCTGTACACGAGACGGGTAAAGAGTGTCGTCCGCATTTCTTTCTGCTTGGAATGTCGTGGTCTCTTGGTCCACCTGATCGTCTCGCCTGGAACTCGGCTAAGTCCCGTTTGTACTCCTCGGTGCGAATAGTACCAACATTACCGTCTGTTTGTTCTTCGATTTCTTCATCTGCTGAATTTATTTGACTAGTTGTGACGGTCACTCGCTCGCTAAAACAAAATTAAACTGTTTAATTTACAAATACTTATTCCAAGTTTTATTACACTTGAATTAGCATTAATGATAAGCGTCTGTGAGTTTAACGCTGTAAAGTAAAAATAATATAGAATCTGTAATCTCTATCGGTTCAATGTAACAAAATAACAAACTCAGTGACGCGGTACCGACGGTGAGAATTTCAGTGTCATCGGCCGGCACAGTTTTAACGATTGCGAGTTAATTACTATTGTAACGGAAGTAACTTTTAAGAATAAAACTGTACAAAATGATTCATTGTTTCCGAAATTAGCTTTTAAGGAAAACTTCACTTTTAATGAGGCATTTGTAGATATTGTATAAATATTATGGTCTATGGAGATAGAAGAAAGCGTGTCTGAAACTTACTAGATGTATGCGCGGCGGCACATCATATTTTATTATCATTGAATCTATTTTCACCTGTATCACGTAGTGAGGGATTTACGTGGAATATATCCCAATTCGTTTTACGGTGAATGTGTGAGAAATGTCCTTTATCTGAACCTAACATCTTCTTTAGCAACTTCTTAACGAAACACAAGTTAGAAAAAGGTTACAATTAATTTTAAACTAGTATTAGTATATAATTCACCCGACATAATACAAAAAAACCTGTATTACAAGGCTGTATGATTCAAATTTCCTCCAAATCGGTTCACACTATGATGCATCGACGAGCCTTATAAATACTCTAAAAACATCGCGCACAATCATTCTCGTTGATCCATTGTTCACTTGTTCAATCTCCGCCTAAAATACATCCGTAACTAAATAGTAAATACCGAACCTTAATCCGAATTCAATATATGGAGGTCACATTCCATCGCTTTGTAAACGAAGCGATTGCAAATGTACATTACACGTACATACATAGGTATTATTTGGTATAATTATATTTATACTGACTGTTAAATGCAATGCTAAATTGTATATAGAAAAAACAATTAAAAAAGTTTGTAAAGTTAAAAATACCTATCATATAGCCATCGAATTACATCATTCAAATTGATGAATAGCATACGAATTGTATATTGGAAAAACGTTTGGATATCGCGGGACTCCCCTGTTTACGCACCTGAGGTAAAAAGTGACCTTTACTGTGGACATAAACGTCTATAATCTATATTGCCTTACTAACTTTTTACAAGATCTTATTAAATATATATTTACCTGGAAATTGGAAGAGCTTAAAGTTTGAAAAGAAAACAGATATAATGAGTAATGAAATATACTCGTACAAGTACCTACTACTTACTTAAAAATATGTAGATATTGGAATAATTGACATGAAAGTTTATAGGTATTTTTTCATAATCTCCGTTATGAGTTTAAACCGCTCTTAAGGAGATAAGACGAACTGTAGAGGAAGTGTTAAGTATCGAAATGTCGCAAATCTGTCTTAACGACAGTCGTGACCGGGTCAAGATTTAGTTGACGGCTGGATGTATTCCGCATTCTTAATTAACATTAAGTAATACGTAAGTATAGTAATAAATGGTAGGCAGTTTCTACAGAGAACGACCGGCAAGAAATTCTGATAGTTGCTCTTTTTAACCCTGTCGCAAAAACGACGGGGTGTTAGTTCAGTCACTTTAATCTTAGTTTTTCAAAGAATATTTAAAAATATTATAGAAATTGGTTCTGCCGTTCACGAGTAATCGACTTAGCAGCACATTTGGCGATTCATTTTTATATTATAGATTATAATTCGTTATTGAAACATTAAATGAACTCGGCGTTCTTACTAGCATTGTTAAAATGTTTTTATTAAATAGTACGTTCGTAAATATTTTCACATAGCATTTCTCATTACTACTGCGCACTTCTCACTGGTTTTATTGTGCATTTTCGCAATCATTGTCGCGATATAATGAGTTTCGTTCAATATTCAACCGTCTCACGCGTTCCACACAAGTGAAATGTACACTTAACTACAAAACATAATATAATAACATTATGAAACATTTTAACGAAAAACTATATTCCGTAAGATATATTCTTATATACTGGACATGACTAGAAATACAATTTAACGAAATACAGTATATATTGGAATTTGTATTACGTTTAATACAAAGCGCCATTGAGTAGCCAGGTTATAAAAAAATGGCAAGAAAAATACTCAAAGTACAATTAATTGGTCTCGTTGTCTGGTTCCAGTTGGAAAAAAAAATTGTCAAATCGAATTTAATGTAATAAGCTTTATTCCAAAGATTATAATATATTACATTTAACCCTTATCTCGAAAATGACTAAAGTTTTGATCATTTTGTCTAGTTACGACATTTATTGATTAGAAACTCTCAGAGTCAATACGTTTTGTAATATTAAATGTTTTGATATTCTTACATCTGTAAGAGACTGTACCGGTCTTTTTTTACTTGACAATAGTTTGAACAATTCCTGTGACCAAGAAGCATATTCTAATGATCAGCTCATTCTTTTGAAATAGAAAGTGTAAGCAAATTGATAGTGCAAGTTCGCAAAGCGCTCGCCGCTTTTCGACTTTTTACTTTACATTTTTTGCTTTCACGATACTATTGCATTTATAACGATCTTTCGTAATTTTATACGTATGTAAGGAATATTTCGTAATGTTTCTGGGATTACATTTGTGTTTTTTTTTTGTAAATAATTATCATAATGATTTTTAATAAATATTGTTTAGAACTAGCTACATTTAATCAGACTTGGGCTTAAGACAAAACATAATATAAAGAGGGAATTTTTTTTAGAGTTTAAAATTTTACAACCCAACATTTTTTTTTAAATCAGGTTAATTTTTTTATTCGTTTGTTTCAGTTTGTTGCGAAATAACTAAAGCTAGAATTAAAAATTCAAAAATACATTAAAAATCCGGAATTCAATATGTACATATTGAATTCCGGATTCAACAATTTTTGATTCCGGAAACAAATTTATTTTATTAAATAATCAAACAAAACGTCCAAACTAATAAAACAACGCGACACTACCAAACACATTCTCTACGTGAATTTAGCATTCACAACTTTTTTCTACATTCCTGACATATCACATCAAAAAATCGATATAATTTCCTTGTCAAGCAACGAACTCAATAGCACCATACAAAATGACTATGAAATGCGGTTAATAACTTGCTCTTATTTCCCATCGTTACATTACATAACGATACAGATGCGATCGCATCGCAACACCAATATTAATCACGACTTGAAAATCACGTTTAAAACTTTAATTCGCAAAAACATCGGCGCGCCGTGATTGATACATCCATTAATAACTTCATTCACTACGGAACAGCTGTTGTCTATTGTTTAAAAATCAAATTCTACTTTCACCGAACTATTTGGCGATACGCTTCAAATTTGACTTTATTACCGACAACTCAGATTGTTGGATCGACACTCGACAGCGTCTTATTTACGACAGATTATCTTTGACATTAAAATTAGGTAGCCGATGCTTTCTATAGCCGCGTTGCATAAGTATCGAAGATAAAGTTCATAACATGCCCGACTGTTATCAGCAAGTAATTTATCGAAGCCTTTCTAATCTAATCTTTAAACAGTACCCCGTTTGGTATTAAACGATAAATGCGATGTTCAAATACAGGCAAATCAGCTACGGAAGCACTTACTGTAACCTTCGTGGTGCAACGCGTATTCATACACGATTGTTATTTAATTAGTACACTTGTAAAAAACTTCCTTTACATATGTAAATAATGGGTTTTAAATAATCGCGGCAGCCATTACAAATACGGAGTATTGAATAGGTAACAAAAAAGTTCGTTCGTGAATATCCTAATACACAGACAAGACCTGCAATTGTAATTCTTTTTTTGTTCCATAGATCATTTGTCGAGGTGGATTTGCTTTATAACAATAACCTACGACCAATAGGACCAGAGAAGTTTTAGGGCAAAAATTACGGTTTTTTTATAATTTCTAACCTTGCAAGCTTAGTAGAAACTTAGGACTAACGACCTTGTAAATTTTGTATTAAATACTTATGCCACACACGATATGTATTGTATGGACGAAGTATATGAATAAAAGATCCTTCTTCAATGAAATACAGTAAGTAGCTGTTACGCGCTGAAGCAGAAATCCTCTTTGAATTGTTAAAAAAGTTTCCCTTGTAGTCTTTAATATACGCAGAAAATAATATTTAGACACACGGATCATAAATAGTGCTTATGCAAATAACAATATCGGTACTTTGAAGTGGGACGTAAAGAAAAACAAAGATTCATTTGCATTTTTGAGCCGCTATGATTCTTTACTTTCGATTGCGTTATATCTACTATCATATACAAAATTTTAATTGCAACAATACAAGTTATGTAACACCTAGTTTTTTTTACATAAAAAACAAATCTTTAACTCCATATAAGTATTTGTTTAACATTACTAATATCTCTTTTAAATAAGAAAATACAATCGTACCTATCATAATATTCAAAGAAACAATCTATCTGCGATCCTAAATGGTAAGAGTAAGACCCTTTTCTATTTGCTCCTACAGCCAAAATAATCAATCATAGTATAAAAAAATCACTTACTTTTGGCAGTGTTTTTTTTATTAATATCTTATTTATTTCTCTTTTGCTCTAACAGTGAAAGCTCATACTTCTCATATTTTATTACGTCGCAAATTTTATGTTAATAATTCATACTATGAGATCGCTACATAAAAATGCGTTAAAAGCATATATGTATAAAAGTCGTTCTTGGGGGGCGTTTTTTATAGGTATTTGCTTAGATAGTTAAAAAATAACTTAAGAACATAAAGTACGAATGGAAAGTGCCATAAATAGTGTAACAGACTTTCAATGAATTACGATCTAGTAATCGTGACTATTTTAGTCATGGACGCGATCATTTTTCACGAACATTCCCTTTTGCCGATGGAACTTTAAAGTATTTGCTGTTACGTAATACTGTTACAATGGTATTTTATGAACTCAGTTTATCTATTATAGGTCGCGTCACGGATGTTTAGCGCTGGACGCGAATAGCTGCGCATCGGTTGAATCGCGCTCGTAATTGACGTATTGGTGCGAGAAAGACAACACGACTGGGGAACCGATCAACGCTCGCGCACCCGACGATCATGCGCCCCGCGCGCCGTGCCGTCCCCTCGATACCTTATTTTTGACTTCTGCGCAGGTTTCGTTTAGCACTAAAGATTCGTGACGCTACTTTTACTAGGTTACTAGGCTACTATACAATGATTTATACGAATTCGACTTAAAATATATTCGAATATGTCTGATTATGTCGGATATACTGATTAGGATATGTCTGGTAATACCTATGACCTAAGGGAAAATACTATAGGTTTCATTGGACTTTGGCACCTTCGCAGACTCTTCTGCGATTATGATTTAATAAACCTAATTTGAACGGGATGTTATAAGTATTACTTAATACTTTTATCATAATTTGACGTTAAAAAATGGTCCTTCGGA
>JADANM010007051.1:7774162-7788096 GCA_026213755.1 Eurema hecabe | reverse complement strand
ACTTAATACTTTTATCATAATTTGACGTTAAAAAATGGTCCTTCGGAGATCAAATTGTTTATTTTATATACCTATTTATATTCATACTAATAAATATTTGTCAAGAAATACAATGATTACAAGGTACAATAAATAGGGAGGGTACTTATTTTATTCGAAATTATATGCTACTAGCTGTTGCCCGCGATTACGTCCGCGTGGAATTTATCTTTGACCTCCCCTTCCCTTCTTATAACCCATTTTTCCAGTTAAAAAGTAGCCTATATTTTATCAAAGGTTCTAGACCATCTGTGTACCAAATTTCGTTCTAATCGATTCAGTAGTTTTAGAATGATGAAAGGACAGACAGACAGAGTTACTTTCGCATTTATAATATTAGTATGGAAGTATGGATTAATAATAAAATTTTATTTTTTCATTCAATACAAATCAATCACAATATTTGAATACAATATTATTATTAGAAATGTATCAACGTCAATTCGTTGAAAATGAAAACGCTGCCTAGATTTTGGTTACACCTTACCGGCGGCTTTTTTCAAAGGAATTCCTTTGAAAAAAGCCGCCGAACACGAACGTTAGTCGATAAAGTAAAAAATATTTAGTAAATGTGTATTATAGATACATATTCACATTTTATTGTAATAGGATTAAATATCTTTTGAATTCTGCGCTTTTTGGTGGAAAATTAATGACAAATAATAGGTACTGTAAATAAGTTCTTAAAATACAATTTAAGGAAACATGGAGAATATGATATTCGACAAACATGGGACTTAAAACGCGCAGTCTTAAAACCAAAACCCCTTTTTGATGTTATTGTAATTATAATTCAATTATAACCCATGGGCCATGGCTAATGGAGCTTAAATTAATATCAATAAACTTACTTGACTTTTAACTAGGTTTACGCTCCACAGTTTAGTAGGTAAGTTAAACGGGATTGCCGACTGGTAGGTACCTATATATTAAAACTATTCGGGAAATTTACACAAAAGAATACCTATTTCAAAATTAAAGTCTAGGCTTCTACATTTCCAACGCTTTAATACTTAGGTAATTGACGAAAAGTTACCATGATAATATTAAAAACGTACGCGTAATTATGTACCATAAAAAATGTAAATCGTAATTGCAAAATAATAGAATTGTTGATTTTTTGTCTACTTACCGGCGTAACCACTTGAAAACACCCATTTCCTCCGTCGAATCCACTTTTATACTCTCAAACATGCACTACATACGATAAAGCGATTAATTAGGTCTGAACCGAAAACTATATTGAAGGTATACATGAAAACACGCGGGGCAATACCGGCGCAAGAGAATCCGGCGCAGTAAAAACGGTCTAGCAACAATAACCACCGATATATTGTGCGGTCAGACAAAACATCACGAACAACACGCCAGTCGCAATGAACTGAATTTGGTTTTTGTACAAATTACTTTTCGTCGCGCTCCGATGAACTCTATCCACGCCGCCGGTCAGCACTCAGCTCGTTCACCATTCGAGACTACCGTCGCGATTAGAAAATAGAAATAGATACCTTTACCTAACCTTTACCTTTCTACCGATCACGCACTGATTAAAGCCTACTATTCATTACACTAAAACAAGCTCAGATTTTTATGTTTACCGCTGTTTATCTGACGTTTCTCTCATTGGTTGACTATTTCGTAGTACTTTATATTCAAATAAGAATTTCTTCATACTTCAGTTTTCTTAAATTTAAATTGATTAAAATTAAACGAAAATACATCTAAAACATATTAAGTACATATTCTCGTTATTTGATATATTTAATTATTTTAAATTATTATTGTACTAAATATGATATTAAAATAGTTTGACTTTTGAATGTTTATTGTTTATGTTTAGTAGTGAAGGAAGTCAAAAACAGAAAATACATGGGTCAAATTCGTAGCTTATTACGAAATATTATATAAAATGCTATCATTAAAAGCACAGCATTTGTGTTATAAGATAAAAAATGTGTTTTTGGTTTTTTAGTTTAAGCTTTGAAAAAACAAACTAAGTTTATAAAAAAAGTTCACTCCATAAATATTAGAATTATTTATTTTTGTGTAGCTTCCGGGCCTAAATCATCTTCAGACGTTTTATTGTATAGAGTTTAAGCTTAAAATTTAAATCGTGTGGTAATGGCGATATTTTCGGGACATAAAACTGAAATAAAAATAACGAAAACAGTAACAGGTAGTTTGTTTTTTAGTTTCAAATTTCCTATTACATTTTCACCCAATGATTATGAAGAATTTTGCCTCAAATGTTTTTTTATTACTTAATTATCGATTCTGACAGATAATAAAATTAAATTATCTTAAAAAACTTTGCGTACTATAAATATCTGTATTACTTAAATTTTAATATATTTTTTTAATCTTAAATGTAAGTTTTTTTGTAAATCTTTAGTTTTTTTATATGGCAAATAGAAATTGTTGCTATCTAAAAATAAAATGACATTTGTAATTGTCAAGTTGTCAACTGTTTCATGTTTACAAATTTCGAATTTCGGCTTCGGCTGTTTATTTACTTTTGTGTATACTTCTAATTTTTTAAATATATTCAGCGCTTTTTTTAAATTATAACAAATGGATGAGCTACGTGGACCAATAATACAAATTGTCCTCCACGTGAAAGAAGGTAAATTGTATTATTAAGTTCACATTCGCGCTTATTTATACTTTGTTAGTAATGTTAGCTTCTTATATAGGACTCGGGTTTGGATTTTTACGGTCACCGTTTATTGTGAGTGGATCTCTCAATGGATACATGCTTGACACGGACCCCGCTGTTCCTGCTCACACACCAGTGTTTGATGCAGAATTAGTTTGGGAAGCTGATAAAAGGAAATTTCGAAGGTAAAAAGGCAAATATTTCAATGTACACGTCTAATTTTAAAGCTTTGACTATTTTATTAGTTTTATATACTTATAAGTTTATTAGATTTTCATTAATATGCTTTAAATATTTTATTAATATTTTATTATATGTAGTTTAAGAGTACAGAATGTTCCGGTTAAAGTTGAGGTGTTTTCAACTGGCTCTCAGGGCAGAAAGGACAAAGTAGGGTATTTGATGCTTAGCTTACTTGGAGCTCAGCCATGCCCTGCTAATAAGTTTGTTGATGTAAGTTTATTTTTAATTTTTTGAATCTTTCTTTAAAGTGTTATTAGTTTGAAAACACATGAAGCACTTTACTAATGCATATTGGTTTAGTGGGTTGTATTCTAATATATCCTTTTCTTACTGAGACAGAGTTTAAAACCTAAATAATGTAAAAAAAAATTAAGTTACTCATTAGTCATAACTGGTATTAGTTATTTTGACTGAACTTATGGTTTTTATCCAATAATTGAGTTTTTCAGGTGAAACATACATGGCACAAGTTGCTGGGAGTAAAATCTGAAGGAAAGTGTTGCCATCCACAACTTCTGATGAGTCTTACCATAGAGGATAGAATCAGCACTCCTACTCCTGTGAGTTCTTGTTATATATTTCTAACTTAAATGTTGCTATATCTATATTACCCTGAGTGAGAAATTCATATAGAGTGTTATATAGAAAAAATCTTTCTTCTCATTGACAACAGATGGTATTCTTCTGAATTATATAGTTTAACTGCATATAACATATTTGACATACTATGCAATTTTGTAGAGTTTTTGTAAACTACCTATTTGTTTAAAAGAAAGTCTAACCACAAGGCTAGGTTAATTTTGAACTAAATTATGCTGAATAATAGCATCTTTATTTATTTAATCGCTGTGCTCTAGTTTTACGTGGGTAGTTTCCATTCCTGTGGTTATACCGGGATATAAAGTGTCCTATGTATATGTAATCCATAGTATCATCTATTAATACACCAAATTTCAAATAAATCGGTGCAGCTGTTTTTGCGTAAAAGAATAACAAACATACATTCATACATACATTCTCACAAACTTTCATATTTATTTTTTACAGAGAAATGATTTAAGGATGTTTCATAGCAATGAGGTTGTAAACCCTTCTGGTAGACAGGACAAGAATCCACCATCTTCAAAATCTATGCTTATGAAAGTTGGTGAGTGTCTCTAGGTTTTTTATATTCATTAGCTGAAGATAGTATAATAAACTTTTATTTTTTACAATAGTATAAGGACACAAAAAAATCTATATGCCAAAATTATTATACATATAATTCAGTATAGAAGGGGAAAGGTTATTAAAAATAATATTTATTTTATTGCACAAGACACAATTTTATTGGACATATGATTTTTTTTTTATTATATTGAGGATTGTGCTTGAACACAATTTTTTTTCTTTTTAGAGGAATATATTGCAGAAAGTAAGAGAGTAGTTTCGTCAGTAGATTTACAGCCTAAACTTGTATGTGAAGAAGGTGTTATTCAAATTGGCAACGGAAACCAACTCTTTGTGCTGAGTTTGGTTATCGGATCTGTGGAAAATTTGGATTTGGTATGACCCTTTATAATATCTATATCTCCTATTAAAATGCAATTGTTTTATATTTATTCTTTTGAAGGATGTCTATGATTTAATATTATGAAAATTATTCATCAATTAATCTTATTCATTTCAATTGTCAATGTATTAAATCTTAATATATATAAATCTTGTGTCACAATGTTTGTCCTCAATGGACTCCTAAACCACTTAACCGATTATAAAAAAATTCGCACACCATGTGCAGTTCGATCAAAACCGCGGGACACAGCTAGTTATATATAAATATTTAACAGACTTTCTTAATTTTCGAAATTCTTTTCTAGTTGCTGCCATCTACAATAAAAGAGACAGCATTTGTCTATGTGACCTATTCTGTTTTCACACATAATATAAACACAGACAGGTAATAAGTAATAAAATTATTTTTTATGAAAATTAATAAATTTGTCATTATTTTTTTATTTTAAAAGAGTTCCTTAATATGGCAATAAAATTTCATATGAATTTGTTTTTTTTTTCAGAGTAAACGCATCTACCATAGGCTCGGGATTGCGCGCACAATTCAACCAGCGCACTTCGTTGCGCGTGCGCACGGTGTTAGGCAATTTGGGCAGATATTTTGCAGAATGCCCGCATTTAGTGGCGAAAGTGGGCGCTGGTGAGAAAGATGTCGGTGAGTATTACGATTTAAACTTTTGTATTGCGGGCAACTAAGTAGGGGATCGATTATTAAGGAGGCTTATTATTTATGTAAAGATAATAATCATTACATGGTATAAAACAAAGTTACTTTCTTCTGTCTGTTTGAAACTACGCAACCGATTTTTATGGGGTTTTTTTATCAGATAATAAAAAATAAATAAATATTTTCAGGACATTTATACACAGCGCCATCTAGTTCCAAGCTAAGCTGAAGCTTGTGTTATCGCAACTAGATAACGGAATAAATTACATACACATAGTTTTCTTTTGTAAATACATACATACAATACATAGCATATTTTTCCGGTGTGGGAATCGAACCCACGACCCTTCGCGCTGAAGGCAGTTGTGTTACCAATACGCCAAGCGGTCGTCAAAGATAGTGATTCAGTAATACATGAATGCGGCTAGTTATTATACAATTACAAAATAACCTTTTTTTATAAACTTTAAGTTTATAACAGCGCATATGACGTGAATAACGTTAATTGATTTTCTTTAAATTGCGATTAATTAATAATAAAAATAAATTGCATCTTACAACGAAAAAAGTTTATAAATAAATATATATTATATTTTCCAGGCATTTGCAGTATAGATCTACGCAAACTAATCCCAACAGATGACCTCGATCAATTCTTAAAGAACTTCTGTAACAGCGACAAGTGTCTAACAGTACATGAGAGATGTTTCCTTCTTCGATGCGAAGACAGTCCCAGGGAGGGCAAGGAAGCTAGAGATAGACGCCCTTATATGGATGTGGAGTTGAGTCTGAAGTATGTTGGTGTTGGATCGGGACAAAGTGTACAGGTAATTTAATTAGATACATTAAATCAAGAATCATTTTTTGCTTTGAGATAGTTATTACCAAAAATAATGAAAATGCATGGTATATGTTTGGTTAAAAAATTTTAAAATGTTAATTATCATGAAGGATGATATTATGAGACTAGTTGTTTCTCGCGACTTTGTCTCCGCCAATATTTATACATATAATGATTATGAGGATGTTTTAAAAGAATAATTATATTTTATAGTACTTCACCGTAAATGATTGCTTTAATTTTCTTTAATAAACAAACAAACATACTACTGAGTTATATAATATAATTTGTTAATATTATATAGTGTTATATACTACAATTATAATTACATATATTACTCCAATCATTATAAATAATTTTATTACTTTCAGAAACCCTTACTAACAGCCCGCAGCGCTACCCAGCTGAAGATGGGTGCTGAGCAGCAAGTGGTGGTGGAATCTGAAGACATCCTCACCCTGGGCAAGGCCAACAGCTGCACCGACTTGGCTGGAGTCGAGGGTTATACTGGCATGGCTCCTAATACTGCCAGGTTAGTATTATATGAAGGTTTCTGAGCAGGGTTGAGGCTGAATGGTGTCTTATGGTACCAGATCTTTGTGATGCTTTACATGTGATTTTATAAATTTATGTAAATTAGACTATATAATTGTACTTTTTAATTGTTCAATTATTAGTTATTCTTCTACTTTAAAAGCAAGTCACGTTTCGAGAAAGTAGCATTTCAATGTTTAGTGATGAGTCCAGTTTTAATTATATATCCAGGGAGGCAGATGCTCTTCTTAAGCATTATGTGCTTTAGGTTAGAGCAGGTAATACTTCTTTATGAATACAGAAGTTATTATCTAGTAGAGAACATTTAGTTGCATTTATAATATTTTTTAGAGAGTTACTTCTAATATATTGTTTTTTTTTGTAATATTATTATTAAAAAAGAATAACAATTTAGAAGTGTACATATTATCAGATTTTTCAAACCTTATTAGTTCCAACCTTTTCCTAATCCTTAATAGTTTCAAACAAGAATAATTTATAAAACATCTTTTAGTTCAATGACTTTTAAACAGGTTTACAAGTGCATCAGGCGATACAAACCTCCAAACGGGTGAATTAGCCGAACTGATAAGGAAAATGTGTGAAACTCTAGCGTCAAGTCAAGAGAGATTGCTGGCTAGTTCACAGAAACCACTCTCTTGTGATATGCAAGTGCAGTGTGGGATGGAAGAAGAGATCGGGAAAGAGGAGAAAAAGAGAGAGATGTTTGTGGAAAATACTGTTAAGTAAGTGTTTGTTTTGTGTTTTTATTATTATCATTTTTTTCACAGTTAGATTGTTTATAAAGTTTATGTAAAAATAAAATATAAGAATGTATATACATTAATAGTATAAAATACCTAAAGCAACCAGAAGAGAGATTTTTATCTGTAGTGACTTCAATGGAAGCATGTTTTGGTGACTATGACATTGATATGACATTGATTCCTATTGGAAAAATATTATATAGCATGAATATTTTAATAGTAGGTATAAGTATTACATGAAATAGACGTTTACGCAAGCCATTAGGTGTTTTAAAATTTTCTGTCTCGATAAGTAAGTAGTGACATGTAATTTTTTTTATTTCAGTATACCCACTAAATTGGACACAACGAAGAGTGAAACCTGTGTTATGGAAAATGTAAGAGGTAAGCTTTTATCTGTGAGAAGTTTCTAGAGTTTTATAGGTCGCGTCATGGATGTTTAGCGCTGGACGAGAATAGCTGCGCATCGGTAGAATCGCGCTCGTAATTGACGTATTGGTGCGAAAAAGACAACACTATGGGGAACCAATCAACGCAACGATCACGCGCCCCGCGCGCCTTGCCCGTTGCCGTCCCTCGATACCTTATTTTTGACTTCTGCGCAGGTTTCGTTCAGCGCTAAAGATTCGTGCCGCTACTTATACCTACGTTCCTCTCTACAGAAATGCTTTGTAGTGCTATTGTTACTGTAGTATATTCAGTACTAGTTGAACAACTACATGAACATTCCTATTGAATCGCTTTATTTGAAAGAAAAAACCGGATGAAAATCGTTTCCGTATTTTTAAAGATAAGGGATACATATGGTGAAGGAGGAAGTCAGAAGAAAGCTACTTTGTTTAATACTTTCATAAAAATATTTTTTACGTTGTTATGAATAATTTTAACAGTCCTCATGTAATAATATCAACATCATGATAAACTACTTTTTGTCATTAAAAGTTTATAGATATGTGTTCGTACATAGATGTATAGTTTGTTGGTGTTTTTATTATATTGTAGGGTCTTTTTTTCTTTAGTATTGAATAAATTAAAAACCGATTACAGATACTGTTAATAAAGTGATGTTACCTGAGGAGCGGGACGCTATAATGAGAAAGTATGTTGAGGAGCTCGAAGATTGGAAAGAGAAGCAACAAGACCTATTTAAAATACAGGTAATGTTGACCTAAGGGTTTTTCTGTTTTAATATGGGTGATAACAATATTTATTTGACAGTTATTTGACAAAATATTAATTTTGAATTCAATAGTCAAAATTCAATTGAATAGTCAATGTTTAATTTTAGTAATAAATGATACTTATTATTATAAATTATAATTACTCACCAGAATTTAGTCGATTCATAATGATAAATGATAAAAGTAGGAAATTTTTCTTGTAACTATATGTATAGTATAAATTTTATTTAATATTTCTAACTAAAAAATATATATTAACATATAATAAATTTATGACCTGGTATACATAAAATTCCAGCTCCGACGCAAAGAGGAACAGCACCTGGAGCGAGTGTCAGCTGCTTGGAGGTGCCGGCGCGAGGAGTTGGAGACCAGACTGCAGCGGGGCGTGGAGCAGTGCCGGGCGCTGGCCGCTGGACTAGCTCGAGCTGCTGCTGACTACCCCCGGACACGGCCCAGACAGGCTCAGGTATGTGTATCTTTTAATTTTTAAAGCTATTATAGTAACCGACAATAAACTTTAGCGGTGAACGAAACCTGCGCAGAAGTCAAAAACAAGGTATCGAGGGAACGGCGGGCGCGCGGGGCGCGTGATCGTCGGGTGCGCGAGCGTTGATTGGTTGTCCCAGTCGTGTTGTCTTTGAGCACCCACGAGCGCGATTCTAAAGTCCGGACGCGAAGCAGAAAGAATTTCGTACGTCAACCTCTTATTACCTATCTCTGTCACTCCAGCATAAATATAATGCGTCTCGCTCGCACAGATGCAATGGCCGCCGTCGTCAGGGATTGTAAACCTTTACCCGAGACCGAAGGTCGGTTCTTGTTTGCATGTGGCTTTTTTGTTGCCCTTGAGTTACGACAAAAAGTCCTTGACTTGATTCATAATTTTTAAATATCGGAATCGGATTCTGATTAATTAATTTTTATTTCTACCAAATTAGTAGTTTTATCTCGATTTTTATACTGTTATAAACAAAAATTTAAATAAATAATTTATATATTTAATAAACAACTATTTATTTAATAAGTTAGTAATTATTTTTTCCCCTTCAAACATTTCATGTAAACAGCACCCAATAAAAAAATGTTGTGACCCACTGTTATTAGGTAAAGGGGTCATTGTACGAAATTCTTCCTGCTCCGTGACTGGACTTTACCGATGCGCAGCTATTCTCGTCAATCGCTAAACTTTTTTGACGATTACTATATTTATAGGTAGTATGTATATTACTATGTTTATGGCGCATTATTCAAAGAACGCGCTAGTCGTTCCATCGAATTACGGTTTCAACCAAATGACCGCGACATATACAGTGTGTTACAAAACATGTATCCGATCCTGAAGGGTTATATTCTCTATCTAAGAACCTTTTCGAATAAAATAAAATAAAAAATCTATATCTAAAAATAACAATGAAATAAAGTTTTTAACATTGTTTCTATTGAAAAATTTACACCAATTCAAGGAAATTCAGAAACGCTGGCAACTCACGTACAGTTCGTTGATCCTAAAAACCATGTAGCTAATAGAGCACGTGAACGCTTGACAGTGTTACCATATAAGTTTTGCAATTTTATTTAGCTTATTTTTTGTTTGGAAAAATTAATAATGTTATTTTTTCAAAATGATATCGAAATAAGAACCTATTACCGGTATGTAGCAAGAGGTTTTCGGATCGGACACTTGTTTTGTAACAAACTGTATGTTAGCATTGATTAGAAACAGTGTGGTTTTGGTCGGTAGAAGTCCGACATTACCCGTGGTCCTTCCCCGAGCTCCATGGGTATCCTATGAGGATTTCCCCACTATAAAAAAAGGTTTGTTATACATGCATACGTACGTACACATGCGCGCACGCACGCACACGCACACGCATAGTAATGTTTAATGTCATATTACTCAGTGAATAAAAATCATGTTTTGAAAATATATACCTACTCTTTATTTAAAATCAGTCTTAAAAATATTTCAGTTAATAGAAGCGAAGAAAGCACTAGAAGCACACTACACAGCCAAGTACCAAGAGTTAAGGGAAGCGTCACAGAAAATGGAAGATGATATGAACCATCAGCTCAGACTGAAGGATATGACGATTGAGGAGTTGCAAGAGAAGATACAGCGCTTGGAGGACTCGGTGGAAAGAGTTAAAGTGAGTTTATGGGGTTTAATTGGTGATATATATTGTAGGTTACACAGTAATATATTTTTAGTAATAAATATAGTTATATATAGTAGGTACATTGTGAAAATGTCCTGATTTGATTTTGAAAATTAGTTTTATCAATACTTATAAATGACATGTATGTATATAACTAATAGCATAGGAGAATCAGAGTAATATCAAACAATAATAGTAACTAAATTGTATTAATTACATGAATATGTACGTAGAGTTTATTGCGGAAGACGGTGTATGGGATTCATGTGTATAAAAATAATGCAGCACTTATTGCAAATAATATGTAATAGTATTTTCATTTGATGATACATTATGATAATTTCGGCGTAGCCATCGCCAACGTCCATACCACGTTGAATACACCGGTTCTCGTCCGATCACCGAAGTTAAGCAACGTCGGGCGCGGTCAGTACTTAGATGGGTGACCGCTTGGGAACACCGCGTGATGTTGGCTTTTTGATAATTTTTTATTTATTTTTATTTATAAAATTTCTATATGCGATATATTCTAAAAATGCTAAATGTTTTTTATACATGTAATTATAGGTATCATTTTTGGAATAATTTTATTTAAATTCTAACTTGTCGGTTTCAGCAAGATTTGAAAAATGTGGAAAAGGATTCGGAAAGCCGATGTTCAGGTTTAACGAAAGACCAAACTGCAAGTCTTATACAAGAGTTGGTAAGTATTTATTTTAAACTTAAATTATATAAGTTTAATAAAATCTTCATATACAGCAACCTTAGATTTTTGGTTGCAATAAAATTCGTGTCAATTTTATTTTGTTAATTTACATAATATACATTTATGTGTACAAAATTTAAATCAAATTTTTTATAATTTTACATTAAGTATTTTTAACTTGAAAATTAAATGTTGGTATAGAGAATATAGAGTGTCGCGTGTTTCCAGCGGTGCCTGGAGGAGAAGCTGGAGAGCGCGTCGTCGTCGAAGGCGTTCTTCAAGGAGCAGTGGGGCCGCGCCGTGCGCGAGCTGCACCGCGCCAAGCTGGCCGCGCGCCGCGCCGCGCTCGCGCGCCTGCGCACGCAGCGCCGCCTGCTGCACGCCGGGTGACGTCACCTTTTTGCTTTTTTTAATTTCTGTTAGGCATGCTAGGATACAATTCTTTAGAGGTTCGTCGGGAGCACTGTCAGCTGATCACTGCGTGCAAGATATATAGCGGTAGGGTGAGTGCGCCTGAGCTGAGTGATGGGCTGTGTCGATTGTTTGTGCCGGACAACTAGCTGCGGAACCGCAAGAACAAGTTGTTAGCCGTGCCTACAGCGCGCACCGTTGCGAGAGCCCACTCGCGCCTGCCACGCGTTCTTTCCGCGCTCAACGCTCTTCTGGACAAATACCCTGAATGCGATTTGTTTGCGGATAAATGGTCGGTTATATTGTCGGTATGCTTGAAGTTTTGCGAGAGAGAGATGAATGAATGTAATGTCTATAATTAGCGTAATTGGTGAATAACCGTGTTAATTATATATTGAAATAAATAAATTAATAGAGGGAAATGCTTTTAGGCATACCCGTCGCGTGGCTAATGGTAAAGTGCGACGGGGGAGTTTTGGCGGGAATCTTGCGGCGTCTAGTTGTAATCTCGATTGAATATTCCTTTTTTGGTGCATAAAATGATTTAATGTTTGATTGTGATAGTGAATCATGCAGTAAACTAGCTAATAAGTGTCCAAGAAATGAAGAATTCATTTTTGAGCGCTTAGTAGCGCCGTTCCGATTGCTCCAAGATTCGTCGAGGTTCTTCGTAAAGCTTACTATCACTTTACGAAGGGCAGAACGAAACGACTGACTGACTCGACTAAAGACGACTTGATGACGATTTTACTTTACTCATATCGACTTTTATCTTGACCACGTTGCCTCTTATTACATATTATTATTTATATTGACATTGGCAAAAAGCTAGACGTCACCTGCAACTGACAACTTAAAACTGCCTAAACTTGGCCATTAATTCCATAAATATAATATTTAAAAAATTCCCAAGCATCTCTAAACCTATGCTTTAGAAACAATAATAATAAACCTATTATAATAAATATTTATTCCACAGAATGGACACTATAGAAGATCAAGAAGAAATATTCCCAGCTGGAGATAAAAGCGAAGTGGATATACAGAAGTTGAAAGACGATTTCTATGTGGACATACTCGCTAACTCACCGGCCATGGAGTCACGGTCACTTATCAGTAAGATATTTTTGGTTTATCGCTTTTGGCAAAGTCAAGTTAAAGTCAAACATATCTTTATTCAATTCGGCTACATTTAGTAACACTTTTGAATCGTCTTAGTAACATAAAAGTTGCAATAGAATTACTTAATGCCGATTTTCTATGGGGCCACACTATAGTAGTGCTAATTGAATCTATTTGGCCTGTGTACTGCCTTAATACAGACTACTATGATGCAGGTAGTTTTAGAAATGCATAATAAATGTAACTCGAAAATTTAATACAAATACTTTTTAACAGGTACATCTGGTGTCGATGGGATGGATGTATATGATGACTTAATGTAAGTGTTACTTTTATTTTACACGTATCGCACATCTAGTTCTATAAATTCATAAATGTCTTTATCTGAACTTTTCACTAGAGCGTATTAAAGTTTTTCTAAGGTGGATTTACACCAAACGAGCGAATGCTCATTCTATCCCCACTACGTCAAATTCTTCTAGTGTAAACAGGCGTAGAGCATTCTCTCGTTGTTTTTAGTACGTTCGCAAAGATTCTATAGAATATTTTAAGAATGCTCGCTCGCTCGATGTAAACGGCGCAAGAGCGCGTAAACAGTTGCTTAGAACATTCTAGCGTGTTCGGACGCGCTCGCTCCACTGAGCGGTCTCATCAAAGTGTTCAACAAGAGCTAGTCTTGTTTACACCAAATGATTAAGAAAGAACATTCTTGTTCTAGTTCTAGTTCGTTGTTCGTTTGATGTATTTAGATACGTCAAGCTTTAGTTTACACTAGATATTAACGAAAGAATGCTCTAGTTCTAGCTCTAGCTCTATGTTCTTTTAGTCTAAATCCACCTAAACATATAGTTGTTGAATTAAAAAAGAGATTTTTAAGCACTCAAAGAGGGATAGTGTTAACTCAATTTTGGATTTTTGGACATTTATGACTTTAGAACTAGATGTGCGATATATTTTAACATAAAAAGTTTCATAATTATATTAAATTCTTTATTGAAAAATTTTCTTACTTTTCCATAAGTGTAAATAGTAATTATATATCCAAAGGAAAGCA
>JADANM010007051.1:7762758-7774062 GCA_026213755.1 Eurema hecabe | reverse complement strand
TTTTATTTTATCTGGCGAATTTCTTATTTTGTCCCTGATATACAAACATTTTGCAGCATAACATACTTTTTTAAATATTTTTGAGTAATTTCTGACATACAAATAAAAAGATGGATTATGATTAAATTTTTTCATGGCATAAAGATCGTACAGAACACGCCTACTCCTATGTATACCATTTGTCGCCCATCTACTAAATGGTAATTTATTAGCAATACTTAAAGATTTCAATTTAAAATTTTTTTCAAATTGTATATGTATCATTTCAAAAAAATCTCTAAACATTGTACAGGGATTTGACGGTATCGAATCATTAAGTAACAACAAATTGTTAGTAATATTTTGCCTGAATTTAATAATTCGGTTTTGGGTTATTGGTCTAACATTGACTTTTCTATAAGACTCAGTGCGAACCCATTTAAAAACAACTTTTTGACCGCAATGATCCGATGTGAGGGCGTTTAAAATATTTTTATCCAAATAGGTGCAGTCACAGTATATATTGTCAATACAAGTAGCAGTTGTAGGTGTAATTCGGGTGGGTTCTTCAAAAAGTTTAAATAAATTAAATGACTGAAACAAGTTCACAATCCTTAATGACAATTGTGTACTACTAAGTAAATCTATATTAAAATCACCACAAACTATTAAGCGTTTCTTACATCTACAAAGCCGCTTCAGTGTTTCCTCCATAACTGACTCAAAAATATTAAAATCACTGGAAGGAGGTCTATATGCACATACAACTATGAAACGCTCTAACTCAACACAAGACAGTTCTATCGTACGTTCTACGGAGAGGCTTACAATGTCAGTACGCTCCTTACAATGTATACTATTATGCACAAATATAAGTGACCCACCATGAATATATTGTTTTCGAAAAAATACACTCTTTAAACTGTAATTTTCAATATTAATTAACAATTGTGATTCTTTAAGCCAATGCTCTGTAATACATAATAATTTAATATCATTAATCCTTTCGTATCTGCCTATTTCTAATAATTTGCTAGCTAAGCCCTGTATGTTTTGATGGACAACAGATAGAGTGTGCTTAGCTATTGTCTTATTAACTAGTTTAAACCTAGCTTAGGGCTAGATTTATTGTCATAATAATAAAACCTATCATAATACAATACAGAATGGACACTATAGAAGATCAAGAAGAAATATTCCCGGCTGGAGATAAAAGCGAAGTGGATATACAGAAGTTGAAAGACGATTTCTATGTGGACATCCTCGCTAACTCACCGGCCATGGAGTCACGGTCACTTATCAGTAAGATAATTTTGGTTTATCTATGCTTTTCGGCAAAGTCAAGTCAAAGTCCAATACACTTTTAAATCGTCTTAGTAACATGAAAGTTGCAATAGAATTACTTAATGCCGGTTTTCTATGGGGCCACACTATAGTAGTGCTAATTGAATCTATTTGGCCTGTGTACTGCCTTAATACAGACAGCTATGATGCGGGTAGTTTTTAGAAATCTATATCTATACTAATATATAAAGCTGAAGAGTTTGTTTGTTTGAACGCGCTAATCTCAGGAACTACTGGTTCGAGTTGAAAAATTATTTTTTTATTGAATAGACAATTTATCGAGGAAGGCTTTAGGCTACATAACATCACGCTGCGACTAATAGGAGCGAAGAAATAATGGAAAATCTACGGGGACGAAGTCGCGAGCAACAGCTAGTGCATAATATATGTAACTCGAAAATTTAATACAAATACTTTTTAACAGGTACATCTGGTGTCGATGGGATGGATGTATATGATGACTTAATGTAAGTGTTACTTTTATTTTACATATATCGCAAATCTCGTTCTATAAATTCATAAATGTCTTTATCTGAACTTTTCACTAAAGCGTATTAAAGTTTTTCTAAGGTGGATTTACACCAAACGAGCGAATGCTCTTTCTATCCCCACTACGTCAAATTCTTCTAGTGTAAACAGGCGTAGAGCATTCTTTCGTTGTTCTTAGTGCGTTCGCAAAGATTCTATAGAATATTTTAAGAATGCTCGCTCGCTCGATGTAAACGGCGCAAGAGTGCGTAAACAGTTGCTTAGAACATTCTAGCGTGTTCGGACGCGCTCGCTCCACTGAGCGGTCTCATCAAAGTGTTCTTGTTTACACCAAATGATTAAGAAAGAACATTCTTGTTCTAGTTCTAGTTCGTTGTTCGTTTGACGTAAATAGATACGTCAAGCTTTAGTTTACACTAGATATTAACGAAAGAATGCTCTAGTTCTAGCTCTAGCTCTATGTTCTTTTAGTCTAAATCCACCTAAACATATAGTTGTTGAATTAAAAAAGAGATTTTTAAGCACTCAAAGAGCGATAGTGTTAACTCAATTTTGGATTTTTGGACATTTATGACTTTTAAGAACTAGATCTGCGATATATTTAAAATAAAAAGTTTCATAATTATATTAAATTCTTTATTGAAAAATTTTCATACTTTTCCATAAGTGTAAATAGTAATTATATATCCAAAGGAAAGCACCAAAATGCCTCACGAATTCCCGGCTGACGGAATTGATGGTACAGCGCGAGCAACTAGTGCAACGTGATCAACCCGATGAGTTGGAACTACGCGCGCTCAACGCTGAGATACGGAACATGTTGATCAACTGCGCTACATAGTACAAGTACAGCGCTCTAGTGGAGTAGTTAGATAGTGATACTATTGTAATATATTCAAGCCAAATTGTGTATTAGGTAATTTAAATTTTCAGTTAACTATTTAATGTGTATTTTTCTTTCTATATGAGTTTTTTATTAACACTTAAAGTGACTAGCTAGAGACAGAGTAAATACGCCAATTGTAATTTCTATTTATTCAAAACTTATTTAAAGGTTTTAAATAGGCTTATATTAAAATAGAAGTAAATAATTACTTTTAGTAATGTTTGAGCTTTAAAGTTGCTCTAAGTAATCTTGCATGGCACTTAAAACCATTTTAGACTCAGGTCGCTTTTAAGCTATAAAACTGTTAAAAATATGTTTAACTATAGTTCATAGTTTTACAAAAATAAATAGTTCATAACAATTTTTTAAATTACTGCAATGCTGAGTCAATCTAATAATGAAAAAAGTGCCATGCATAGATAGAAAACTGACAACGCTAAATGTAATACAAATTTGTAAATCTTATTGTATTGTTAAATAATTGATTAAAAATGATGATGTCGTAATATGGATATGAAGGAAATTAAATAAAATTATATTTAATAATAAAATGAAGTGAAAATATTATTGATAATTTTTTTCTCAGTTCCCACTTTTTGACATATAAAAAGCTAGCTAGTTAGCTAGATTCAATAGCACGATAACTTTTTAAATGTTATTGAATAAAAGTATCGTAAATTCAAAATCCTTTGTGAGATTTTACCATTGCGGTTAATATTTGATAAAGGAGCCAAATGTATAATAACTTAAACCAATAAGTAATAAAACCCAAGTTCAATGTCATCACATTTTGTGTAAATATTTTAATTGTATTTGCACTGCGAATCCAATAATTCAATAGCTTTGAGCTTTCTTTTTTGACCTCTGTGAACGTTTACATGAACGCACCCTTTGAAGTAGAGTAGTTAGAATTTGACGTTGCCAAAAGATTTTGACAATGTTCATCAACTATTGACTAATGACGTATCTTATTGTAAATGTTTGTTGAATGTGGATATTAATTCGACGGAAGTATAAAAAACAATTTTCCTTTATTAAAACTGATTATTGCGTGTAATGTCATCAATAATATTAAACTAGTACTTATTGTTTTGTCCCCAATCCTTCTTATCTTATATGCGTGTCCTCTTTAATAATGTCTAAAAGCAAAGTTACTGGTGCGACGAGTAGACTGAAACAAGATTATCTAAGGCTGAAAAACGACCCTGTACCGTATGTGACTGCAGAACCAGTGCCGTCAAACATATTAGAATGGCATTATGTTGTGAAAGGGCCAGAAAAAAGTCCGTATGAGGGCGGATTTTATCATGGAAAAATAATTTTCCCGAGAGAATTTCCCTTCAAGCCTCCGTCTATATACATGATAACACCGAACGGACGCTTTAAAACAAACACAAAATTGTGCCTTAGTATTACAGATTTTCATCCAGATACTTGGAATCCAGCTTGGTCCATCTCAACCATACTTACTGGTCTGCTAAGTTTTATGTTAGAGAAAACTCCCACATTGGGTTCGATTGAAACATCGGACTACCAAAAACGATGCTTAGCAGCAGAATCTCTGGAGATAAACCTCAAAAATAAAATGTTTTGTGAATTATTTCCTGAATATGTTCAAGAGATAGAGGAGCTCTTGAAGCAGCGTCAGGAGGCATTACTCCAATCGGAAAATGCTAATAGTAGCAGTGAAGGTGAAGTGACCAATGAACAGCAGTCCAATATGCATTACATCTTAACAAACTTATTTGTGCTTGTGGGTTTTGTGTTTCTTGCATATATGGTAAAACATGTTCTTGTGTCCATTTCTAATGACTAAGCAATAATGCTTATTACTGTAAATATTGTAATTAAATGATAAAGTATTAGCAGCATAGTCCTCTGCTTGGTTTGGGTTGATGTAGCAATGCAAGTTTGAATGTATTTCAAATTACTTTTAATGTTTTGTATCATGTGTATGGAAAATAAATTAATTTTATACTGAGATAATTACAAGTTGTAATACACGCTTTTCTATGTAGATATTGAAAATTAGGGCTTATAAATTCTGATATGGCATGATACAACAGTAAAATTGTTGACATTAGAAGTCTTATTACAAGGAAGCTGTGATAATAAAGCTAAAATAAACATTTTCAACACAGTTAACTATTAATTACTGAGTTTAAAATAGCTTGTGTTTTATTATTTATGTTGAAATACTTTGGTTACTTATTTATTGAAAGTTATGTGGAGTAGAATTTTGTTTTAATACCTGTGTGTGATAAATTAAAACAGCTTGAAAATTATTAATGAAATGCAATTTACTACACTTTATTAGAATTTAATATGTGAATAACTCTTGTATGTAGTATTCTTAACCTTAACATACACAGCTTTTGGCATTGCTTAGTTTATAAATTATCAAACACAGGTAAGAAGTTTTTGTGCAACGTTTCTATTTTATTATATGTATAAATAAGTTGCACATATACACAAGTGTGGACCTGCATCAAGCTATAATTATTATTTAATAATATGATAATAAATTTGATTGTAATTTAAGTTGGTCAAATAGTAAATATTATTTTTTTATGATATCGTTTTTTATTAAACCTTGACGAAACAGATGTATTGATTATATTCTTTAAAAGTATTTTCAGCTCATGCATGTTGCTTTTTAGCAAAAAGGTAACCTAATGTACATTTTTCTTTTTATAATTATATTTTTTGTAAACTACAATTAATATGTATTTAAAAAGAAATAAAAATAACACACTATATATAAAACATTTATTATTATTAGGTTCAAAATATTACAAGTTTTGACAGATTTTTATTACATGATTTTGTATGCTAATATGTCAAATATTCAGTGACACTGTCTGTGTTTTTTTACATAATATAATAGCAATGATATATGCTAGTAAGCAATTTACTATGCTTAAACTCAAATTATAATACAGTTTTGAGGCTTTACTTAAATAATGAATACCTGAATAGGTACATATGTATTTATTAAAATAAAAGAGATATTATGCACTACTTTATTTGAATTATGTGCTGTTATATAATATAATGATTTACTTTGAAAAACTAAACAATATCTATATTGATTTATTTTAATATATAAACAATTAGTTTATATCAATTCCATATAAGATAAGAAATACACTTATAGAATAGAAATAAGAACAATTTTGGTTCAGTGATTTCATAGAGATCTATAAAAAATAGTAACCGCTTAACATAGATATATTACATATTTTATAGTCCAGATCACTACTTCACATGCATTATATAAATAATTTTCTGATGGATATACCAAATGTCACTATCCAAGTAACTATTCCTACCCTTACTACAAACTAAATCAGCCCTTATTTTCTTCTTCCTCATCCTCATCCCAGTCGCTAACTAAATTACTGATGATTGGTTTAGGATCCACTTTGGGAGGAGTAGTGCTATTTTCAACAGGGGGAGTTGAGTCAGTTTTTATTTCCTCTATTGGAGTATCAGAAACTTCTTCAGCATTGTTTTCTTCTTGAGAATCATTGTCTTCCCAATCATTTAGTAAAGATGAAATTTTTTCTTGTGGTACTGTGGGAACTTCACTATTATTAGTATTTTCTTTAGCTGTAACTGGCTCAGGATTCTCCTGGGATTCCGTTTCTTCAACTAGTGGCAAATCGTTTTCTTGATTTGTACTATTATCAGGAGAGTTATCTTTAACCATTTCCAGTTTTGTTGTTGCACTCTCTTCTGTGTGTTCCTTTGTTTCTTCGACTTCAGGTGTTTTAATATTTAATGACACTGTTGCATCCTCAGTTGGATCCACTGTATCTGATTCAAGGACTGTTTCATTAATGTTTTCTGTTACGCCATCTGCATCATCCTCAGACCACTCCGAAGTTAAATTTGCAATCTCCTTAATAATAGGCTTTTCATTATTTATTGGAACTTCTATATTTTGTGTAGGTATCAAAGTGTTTGGGTCAACTCCAATATCTCGCGCAATATTCTCAATTGTTTCTTCGTCGTCATCTTTATTGTCCAGTTCCAATTGATTCTCTTGCACTGTTTGAATTCTTTGTAAGTGATCATCTATATGTTCTTCTATCGGTTGAGACATTTCTTCAATTTCTTCTACTTCCATTGTAATCTCATTCTCAATTTTATTTTCCTCATTACTTGGCTGAGTTGGTGTTTCTACAATTGCTTCATTTATATCAGTGGGCTGTATTTGTGTATCTTGTTCTACCTGCTTCATAGAGATATCCGTGTCATTACATTCTTCAATGCTTACTTCTTCTGCTTGTTGTTCGGTATTTATATCTTGTACAAGAACTTGTTGTTGCTCAACATTATTTAAATCTTCTTTAAATGCCTCTTCTATAACCGGTTCATTAATACTGCTCACTGTTACTGTTGATACTGTGTTAACAGGTATTAAAGTTGCAGCTTCAAATGTGGTTACAGGCAAAACATCAGTTAGAGCAGGCATATTTGCTCCTGCATGCTCACTGCTTTGTGTAACTACAGTTATTTCTGAATTTGGTAACTGCTCTGGAATTTGAACTTCTTCTACAACCTGTTGTGTTAATTCTACTTCAGGTAATTGACTCAGAGTTATACCAGTGTCATGGTGTGTTGTTATTGCATCTGAATGAGAAATAAGCTGTAATTCCGATGCTTTTATTATAGAGTCAGCATTTTGTTGCATATCATTTTGCCAAGTATTAGCAATTGTTGTGTTTACATCTTGACTATCCATTAATGCTGTAGTGGTAGTTACAGTCTCATAATTTTGTGTAATTATTGCAGATGGTTGGACAAATTGCTCTTCCATAGTCTGTGATGTTGTAATTAACTGATAATGCTTATTAGGATCATCTACAGGATGGCTGTACACAACTACAATATTTGAATTTTCAGCAGTATTTGATTCAGTGATATTTATTGGATAGTTTTCTCTTATAATCATCATATCATTTGTTTGTGTATTATTTATGTCAATAGTATTTTCAACAGCTGTTGTTGGGGCCGATAAAACAGTCATAGCTTTCTCTGTTTCACCATTATCAAATATTATGGAATGATTTGAAGATAACAAAGCTTTGTATTCTTCTTCATTTGACACAACTATTTGTATGGGATGGTTTATATTTGAAGTTTTCTTTAATATCACTTTAGCTTGATCTGAGTTTGTTTGAATATTAGAATAATTAGGTTCTGTTGTAATAGTAGGCATTGCTTCTACAACTTCCGTGTGGTAAGTGTTAGATAAAAAGCTGTCATCTGATCTCTCATGCTTAGGTATTAATTGGAAATCTTGTAAAATGTATTCATTATTATCTATTAGTAGAATCTCATCCTTCTTCAAAAAATCACTTTTGGTGACAACATTTTTCATGATGTTTACTTTTTGGTTTTCATTTGACTTACTGAAACCAGGATTAAGAATTTTGTTTTTAGAAATTTGTGTCATAATTCTCGGCTTTTTCTTGGTTATTTCTATATTGCCATCTGCATTTTGTTCAAGTTGAAATGAATTATTCTCAAATTGATTATCGTAACTAGGAATTTCAACCTCTATGTATTTTGAAGATGGCTCATTTTTAACACTTTCACTGCTCATTTTGTGGCTGTATGATTTTTCATCATCAGAGTCTTCGATGATACCATCATTCTTTGCAGACTGGTAATGATGGGCCTTCAAGTGTGCAAATAAGTTACTATCTCTAGAGAAATACTTAAAGCAATAAATGCATTGAGGAGTTGGTTTCTTTTCACCACTATACTTGTGACCAGTTTTTTGTATGTGTTGTAGTAACAATTTAGAGGTGTAAAACGTTGCAGCACAGACTGTGCAACGGAAATGTTGGTTCTCAGTATGTGACAGTTTGTGTTTAACTAAAAAGGCATCTGTTAATGCTACATAACTACAGATGTTACATTTCGGGAAATGGAAATTAGGTGGTGGTTCAACACCATGCTTTGTATACATGTGATGAAGTAGATAGTTTCGCTTTAATGATTTGAGCCCGCAATGTTCACATATGTTTGACACAGGTTTCTCATTGTGTACATCTACCAAGTGTCGACGATAGTTGTAATAAGTTGTGAAATGAAGAGCTCTTCCAGGAGTACCACAAATTAAACAAATCCATGGACCTTTTATGTTTTCGGCTCCTAAAGCAATGAGACGAGCTGCTTCCTTTGAATCGACAACATCTGTTTCATATGTAAAATCTGGCACATCTTTTTGCTTGGTTGTCTTTGTTTCAGTCTTTTTACTTTTACTTGGTGTATTTAAGATTTTCAATTTTATATTTTTGTTACTCTTGACTAAATGGGGGTATTTTTTCAGGACCTCACTTATAATTTTCGCATGATCTATGTTGCTAGTTTGTTTAGTATCTTTAGTTTCAATTGATACTTTGGGGCTGCTATCATTAACTAATATTTGATCAAATAGTTGGCTAGCGTCTTTCTTCTCTTTTATACATGTTTGGTCATTGTCAAGTATACTGTCATTTAAGTCATCTACAAACATATCACTTGATGTAATTTTTCTACATTCAACAATATCCATTGTGGATGTTCCTGATAGGAATCGCTTTGATCCCGATGGCTCATCAAAAATTCTGTTTTTCTTCGGTGAGTAATATTTTGTTGTTTCTGGATGCACCATTAAAGGCTTTGATGTATAAGATATGCTTGTAAAAGAGTTATCAAATAGATTATCATCATCTAATTCAGCTGGTAGCTCATAACGAGTTGGTTTAGGATCTTTGATCACATTCTTAGTAGCAGGCATTGGATCAACACTAAATATGCCATTATTATAGGTTGGTTCTGGTTTAGTGACTAGATGTGCTTTTTTTGTTGTCTGGGGTTCAATGACATTATCAAAAGCCTTTGTAAAGGACCGCTTTTTAGGTTGAGAATTAATTGGTGTTGATGTAACTATAGGTTGTTTAGGTGTTTCTACATTTCTACCATATCGTTTCCCAAACAAATTGTTTGATGTCAGTTTCTTTCGATGGGAATCAAGAAGTTTGGTCAAAACAGGCATATTCATAATCAGTGATGTTTGATACAGTTTTTCTAGTAAATCCATTTTAAATTCTAACTGGCCAGTGTACATAAAGTTTACTATCGGCACAACAACGTCTGCTTGTAGATCGTCCGGCATCACTAAGCAATCCTCGTACATTTCACATGTTCTTTCTAAAATTTCAAAGTACTCCGTGCAGGCGTTCAGTACCAGTCTGTGCACTTTAAGCTGAGCATTGTCTTGAAATTGAAGAGTTAAATCACAGTAATCGGTGCGATTAAAAAAGTGCTTTAACCTCTGAAGGAAATATATTCCCCAGTTGTCCACTTTCACTTGCTTTACGTCACTCATTTTTGTATATTTTTTAGATTCACATCACACAGGTTTTTTCTGAAATAAGTAAAATTCATTAATAACTTTAATAGCCGTATAAGTATATGTTAAATTTACTTGTAATCTACCAAATAAAAATATTTTAACAATCGATCGTTCCGACGCTTCGGGATAGCAATTATTAGGTTGTTACTATGACAAATGAAAATAAGCATGTTATCTATGTATATTTCAATAACGGACAGTCAAATTTTGCGCCAAATTAATAAATGTTTATTTCCTTGAACTTACCGATAGCATAAGCACTACGATTTCAATATTTTACATCACAAAACACAAAAATTACTACTCCGAAGTCTTTCACATTTGACAATGCAAACGCAAGATGGCGGTGTATAACTGTATTCAATATTGTCTCAAGTTGCGTTGGTAGAAGAGTCAATGACATTACTTTTTTAAAATTATATGAAGTATTTGTTATTATAAATTACAAAAGTAAATTTATTCAAATATTTTTATTTTTTTGTGTTTTTACTCCGTGATTATCTAAAAAACTATTTACTGTTTAATTTATTTTAATAAAATAAGCATTGTATTACTGCTACTACAACGCCCTCTGCTCTGCTAACAAAGTAGATGGAACTATTTGCTATTGATCGAAGGCGCCCTATTTATTTTTGGCGTTTTGAAGTAGGCGGCAAGGAGATAGTGACGCATTGCGCGCAATGCACTAATTTGTAGTTATCTTTATGAATTTTACTATTATTTTACAATAGATGGCTCTGGCATAATTTTTATATCTCTAAAACTAATACATAGACATTACCAATTAATCTTCTATGTTCTATATATTGTATAAACGAATCGCAAATTGTGTTGGTTGCATAACTCGATAACAACTGAACCGATTTAGATAATTCTTTTTTTAGGAATAGTCCAGGGTCAGGGTGTATGATGATGGTTCTTAAGCAAACAAAAATGATAGGCGTAAATTATACGGTTTCGAAATCGCTTTGGATCGGCTAGTTCTAAATAGATAAATCATATAATTATTAACAAGTTATACAAAAGGTAGGCGAGGTAATAGCATTAGCTAAAATCGACATTCAGCAATGCTAAGTACGTAGTGTTTTTTAATGAATTCAACAACTTTTTTACGCCTGCATTTATCTTTTAGCTATACTTATTAAACGATACATTGAATATGTTTTTGTTAAAATGAAATCATGTCGAGCTC
>JADANM010007051.1:7744858-7762658 GCA_026213755.1 Eurema hecabe | reverse complement strand
ATTTGTATTTCGTTTCTCTTTATTATTTTAATAGTACATACTACATAGTATCTAAAATATTTTTGATTTGTACTTACGAAGTAAAGATACCTGAAGAAAATACCTCACGGCTTAGGAAAACCATAGAAAGAAGACTCGCAAAAAACTGCATAAAAGCCAAATGGGTTTTAAATTTTTTTTTAATTTTTCTTGAAGTACAATATACGATGTTACAGGTAGGATAGGCACAGCGTGAACGATGTATAGGTCGCGTTACGGATGTTTAGCGCTGGACGAGAATAGCTGCGCATCGGTAGAATCGCGCTCGTAATTGACGTATTGATGTGAGAAAGACAACACGAGTGGGGAACCAATCAACGCCGCGCTTGCGCATCCGACGATCACGCGCCCCGCGCGCCGTGCCGTCCCCTCGATACTTTATTTTTGACTTCTGCGCAGGTTTCGTTCAGCGCTAAAGATTCGTGACGTCTTAACTCTTAATATGTTCTCTTAGTATGTACTAGGTTCAAAATGATTATCATTTATCAGACAAAAAGAGTTATGGAAGGGAAATTTACTATTATACGTCAACGGGTGACAAAAGAAGTGGCGGGTATAGGCCGCGTACACGCAAACGTAACGCGGAACAAACATACTTTTACATTTATATTTTATAATATTACGTAAGGTCTCATATTTTGAGAATGGATTGACCCCTGGAATATATTTTTTTGAGATCAGATACTCGAATTTGTGTCTTATTTAGATTTAGAAAAAGATATATTATGTGTAAGATATAAGCTTCACTATTCCCGAATAAAAATATTTTAATACAGTTCCTTCTTAAAATCCAAATCTATATCTATATAAATAAAAAAAAAGTCGTGTTAGTTACTTCACTTATAACTCAAGAACGGCTGAACCGATTTAGCTGAAAATTGGCAGGGAGGTAGTTTAGAACCAGGAGAAGGACATAGGATACTTTTTATCCAGTTTCCAGGGGAATATTTTTTTATGAAAGTAAACGGGGACGGAGTCGCGGGCAACAGCTAGTTTTATATAAAAAAATAAGTTTCTTTTAGCAAATATGGTTTGCTGGTAAATAAGGAGAATTTTCAATTTATCCATAACCAGCGAAATACCCTGGCTTCGCTCACATATATATTATGCATGTATTATAGGTACATATAAGCCTTGCCCTTGAATCATTCTAATTCTATCTATTTAAAAAACCGCATGAGAATAGGTTGCGTAGTTTATAGATTTTAAGGATACATAAGGATATAAGGACAGACAAAACGACTTCGTTTTATACAAATCGGGAGAATTTTATATTAATTAAATTATAAATACCAATTAGATTGGAATTCAGATTACTATGTTGTAGAAAGAAAATGTTCTATTCTTTTATTTATTTATTTATTTATTTAGATACACTGAGAGGCTTACACAATAGAAATATACAGGTAAAATTACATTAAACTACTTATATTAACATGTGCTGCTCTTAATTGTGTATACAACTTTGACCAAATATAAATTCACAAGGTTAACAGAAAATATAAAATAATAAAATCGTACATACATAGATAGAATAAATAGAAGTTAGAAAAGTGCATATAAATTATGTTTTAAGACTACTATCAAACATTTCTTTTAAAGCTGCTTTAAAACTGAAGTAATTGTTATATTGGAAGATATCGATAGTACCCTTGCCTTGAAATTTGTGATGTTTTCTTGTTATTGTAGCATTGTTTGTCACTAGAACGAACATGATTAAATCAAAACAATTTACTTTAATGTAGGAGGTTTACCTACTAATTTTATAAAGGCAAAGAGTTTGTTTTCTTGTCTTTCAGGAATTACTGGTTTCAATTGATGAATACACTTTATAGGACCAATAGCAATTGAGCATTAGTCATAAGTTTACAATGAACGGGGAAAATTACTCATATTTTAGCGTTTACGTTGCGTTCGCTACGCAAACGTGTATAATAGAATTGATTCACTTTAACTGATGATATAAAAAAGTGTTCAACAATACTATCTTCTTTATTTTAAGAGAACTCGCCGACTAACTAATAGAAATCGGCAGGGACGACTTTAAAATATTTGTATAGAGTTCTTTACTTCTATACAAATATTTTAAAGAAGTAAAGTGTGTGTTTGTTTAATTGGAAGGGGTAATATCGGGTCTACTGAACTGAATTTAAAAATTCTTTCACCAATAGAAAGCCACGTTATTGCTGGGTGTCATAGCCTATATAAAAACCGAAAAGGTACTTAACATTATGCCCAAAGATGAGGGCACGAGTCAGCTATTATTTAATAAGGAAAAGCGAATATATACTTTTAAGCATGTTGGTATATCGGCCGTTAATTTGATAGGTAAGTACTTCGGTAATGTAAAATATTAGGAAAACATTTCTAGGAAAATATGTGGATATTATATATTAGATTTATAATTAAGAATGTATGTAACAAAAATACAAAGTTGATCGAGTTTTAAATGGAAATTCAGTCGCAAGTTCCCGTTAATAAAGGCTTTTAAAACAAATAGACCCAAAGACAAGTACATAAGTGATATACGTTTGAAAACGCATACCTTTTTAAATTTTATTTAAAAATATTGGAAGGCATGCTCCTTCATGGTAGAATATGCAATTTATCAAATTTTATGAAACATGGTTTATTCCTGCTTAAGGTTCCAATGGAATGAAATGAATCAGTAAAAGATTTACATAAGATTTTTTTTAAATGACAATTCCAGATTATTTACGAATCTTTTGTACAAGAATTAAAAAAAAAACATATTGTTAGAGCCTTGGCCCATTTCGGCATAACGACAACATCTGAACCTGAAATATTAGACCTATATTATTCCGTGAAGTACCTACGAGGAAGGTTCTCAAGCTGAGAAAAATGGTAGTCTATGTAAGGTTACAGTTGTTTATTTATTTTTATTTATTTATTGAGTACAACCACATCATACATAATCAAATATATACAAACAATTACATTAGGTAACAATTATCTATTATGCATGACAAAAATGGTCTCCATAATATTGGCCGAAAACGTATTATTAAGGCTTTATATAATAACTAGCTATTGCCCGCGACTCCGTTCGCGTGGACTTTCATATAAACTGTGACCCTCCCTTTCCTCCCTTGTAATCCTCAAAAATTGTAGCCTATGTGTTATTCTGATGTATAAGCTATATTGTGGTAAAGTTTCATTCAAATCCATTCAGTAGTTTTTACGTGAAAGAGTAACAAACATCCATACATCCATACATCCATACATCCATACTTACAAACTTTCGCCTTTATAATAGTATAATAATAATAGGATAATTATTAATTAATTGAAAGGATTTTTTGAGGCTAAAAAAAAATAATCAAATATAAAAATATAAAATAAGGATTAAGAACCTGTTTATACTATGAATGTTGAAGTTGTCTACTTTACTTATCTTATGGTTGCCTGGAAGATATTGCTTCCTAGCAATAAGGCCACCTTTTGATAAATTTGATTTTAATGTTTGTTTTGTTTATGATACATCAATAAAGTATTTTTTATTTTATTTTATTTCTTTATCTTTTAGAATATTTTTGTGAGATTATTATAATTATCATTGTGTACAGACAATAATTATTGTTAGAGCGGTGTGGTGGCTCAGTGACAAAGCTCTTCCAAAATTACCATTAGGTACAACGTGAACGAAGTCACGTCGAGCCAACTAGCTGGCTGGAACTATAATTACATCAGAGACCAGAGTACACACAAACACACACACACACACACACACATCAGCCTGTCTCTGTCCACTGTTGGACGTAGGCCTCTTCAAGTAATGTCCAGCGCGACCGGTCCTCAGCCACCTGCATCCAACGGGACCCAGCGATTTTTATCAGGTCGTCGGTCCATCTCGTAGGTGGCCGTCCCACACTGCGCTTTCCAGTACGTGGTCTCCATTCCAAAATCTTTTTGCCCCAGCGATCGTCATCATACATCAGAGTGCTTGCTTTTAATTAAGAATCTCAGGGACTGTATGGCAGATAGTTTAACATTATATAGTTTATAGTTATAAACATTTTGTATTTATATTTTTTTGTTTTATAGTAATAATGTCTGTTTAATAGTCTGATTATGGTTATGATTCCTGGTCTTAAATGATGGTAAAAATGCCTAGATATTAATCTATTAATATAAGAAGTGTTACAGTGTGTGGAAGATGTTTTAACAAGCCTAGGTATCTCTATTTTTTACCGAGGCTTAGGATTAATATATCATATACTAGCGACCAGCCCCGGCTATGCACGCATTATTCATGTGCCATACACAAAAACCATCTATCTGATAAGAAAAACTGCATGAAAATCGGTTACTTAATTTTAAAGATTTAAGCTCACGTAGGGACAGAAATAAGACTTTGGCTTTGAGAGACAAATAATAAGGCTTTCTGTCGTTCAAAAAAACAATGTAAATCCTTTTAGTAAATCCATAGATTACCTGATACCTCCTTCAAACTTTACCTACTATAGATAATAGTATCCAGTACCTATAGATAAGTAAGAACACAGCAAAAGTTTCCTTATTGTACTGAAAATCAAAGCGCAAGAATCTTGTCACTGATGGAATTTTCCAGTTTCCAACTTAGATACGAAGATAATAGTCAAGGTAGAGCTCGTCTATTAATCCGGGATGACCACTCTGCTTCTTGACGACTTGACTAGCTGCAAAAAGGAGTATAAAGCTGGATTTGATTGGATCGGATTTACCACGCCCAGTGTAGGCGCCGCCTACACAGCTAGGCGGTGTTGTGCGTCGAGTCAGTCAGTGTGCATTCGGCTTTAAAGCGAGTACATTGTGTGGTAGCGTTCGGTGACAGTTGACTTGCTGAATTACAGGTGTGTGTAATTTATTATCTATGGTCGTTTTAATATAGAATTATTTTTATTACAGATTAAATTATATTTCAATTTGTTCAGACATATAATTAAATTTTATTACAATCACTCAATAAAATACATTATTATTTTAATTAATTGTGGATTTTTTGTGTGGTTGTTTTTATATCGAAATATTTTTATTACGGTTTTAATTATAAACTTAAAGTTATTTTTTATGTTATTTATCACAAAGAAATATATAATATTAATAATTGTTCTTTAATTTATTTTTGAGACAAAAATAAATGAGATTTATTTTATTTAAATCTAAGTACAGTAATATTACAGCCGAAATTATTTTAATTTTGCGATAAATTTAGATTGAGTATAAATAAATATAAACATCATTACGGTTTTTTAATATCTAACGTTTAATTTGAATTTAAAAAAGGAAAATAATTAATATAAGTTTATAAGTATTTGTAATTTAATAAAGAGGAAGAGGGGGATAATTTGCCATTGATATAGTTTCTAAAATTTAATAGCTAAGAAAAAATTATATACTTGTAATACAGATTTTAGTAAAAGAACCAGTTAGTAATGAAGTAAAATATAAATTCTTTAAGAAAATAATAACCATCGTCGTGATTTGAACTCCGTCAATTTTATCATGTAGGTATTCTTGCTCCATTCATAAATTATTAGTTATTTTAGACTTAGCATATAATTAAAAAGTAATAAGGTGTTCTTAAACAGTTTCCATTTACATTAAGCGATATACTAAAATCTATAGAGCTGTTACTAGAGTTTCCGAAGATTAACGTATTCAATCAAGCGAACAAACACATATATGTTGATATAGATCGACATAAAGTTTAATAAGTGTTTTATATAGAATTAATATTACATAGGTAATAAAATTAAATAACTTTTATCGATAAAAATAAGTGTAAATATTAACCTTAAAACAAAAATAAAGTAAAACTATTTTTTATGCTTTTTTTTTGAAGTCGACGAACTTGAATATACAAATTTACATCTAAGTACTTTCTATATCTATGCACGGTATTCTTTTTACTCTGTGCTCGGTAATGGCAGAGTTCCGAGCGAAAGAGCCGTGAAAAAGGGAGGGAAATGCACAATTAAATTATTAAGTGACAGCTGCCGGGCTTTTTGCCCGCGGCAAGAGTGACGGCTACAATTTTAATACCTCCACGTCTTGTTGCGACGTCATTTTTCACCACACAATGTTGATAAAATGTTATAATCGTTTTGAAAAAGTGACGCCATCATTTTAACAATACGTTATTAGAAAAGTGAAAACGAAGAAGAAATTATATAAAACAGAGCAAGTACCTATGCAAAACAATCTTTTTAATAAGATAATTAATTACTTGTGACTAATTTAGCCTGTTCTTTCATAATTTACTTTTATTTTTTATTTTTCATAGTTTATAATTAATAGTTTAACTTTATTGATACATAATTATTAGAAATAGCGAAAATAAGTTGATTGATTTTGATAAGACTGTAATGTTTTTAGTAAACTACTTACCCACGTAGTAAGGCATAACTCTCATTGTATGTTAGATTTTGGTATCTAATAATAATTTACTTATGACTTACAATTACCAGGATATTGTTTGATTAATAAACAAAAGAATAAATCATGCCCACATAGCTTTACAGCAACGAGCGTCGTCAAAATGTTATTCAAATTAAATTAGTCGTTTGTGCGGAAATATTAACTAATTATTAATATCTACGTATGGTGTATTTATTTCACTATAACGTACTTTACAAACGAGAAGATTTTTCGCCCACGTAAAAATTAGATTAACCAATATGCAAATGTAGCGTCGGGAGTGAAATGCTAATTTCCGTGGGAGCTCGTCAAACTTTTTAATCTCATGTGACGTCTCCCCCCCTCCACCCGCCTCACCCCGCATTTGTCAGGGGGATGATTGAAAGCAGCTCATTTGTATTTTTTATTACTTTTTAATTTTCTTCCAATTTCCCCGAGTGGCCGGATAGACTTTAATATTTTTTTTCTGCGGTTCTAAATGAGTTTTTGAGTGTTTATTATTAGAAGTTTTCGTACCTCATTTGGTATTATGATCATCTATGTTTTTATATTATTTTATGACTGAGTCTCTTTCATTTTAGTTTAAGAAGCAGAGTTATAAAATATATAAATAGTTTATCCTGAATATTAAGGTTTGTCGGAAGCGAATAGTAACTATTGTTGACCTCTACATACCTACTATAAAAACTTAGTAAGGTACTATTTTCATAAAAAAAAAACCATTCGTTCACCGTTTATTCCATACATTATAGATAAATTATAGTCCTTTGAAGCATTTTTATTCAATAAGTAAGAAATCCGATACTTGCTTGATGATTGTATTGTGATATCATTGTTATCTGTTACTCCGATTCTGATGTAAAATGATACTACGTACAGATGTTGACAGTTTGTCAAGCACACTAACGCTTGGGATTTGAACATGAATTCAATTATATATAGATATCTAATGCATTTTATTAAATCAAATAATGTATCTTTAATAATATTGTTCATTTGAAATCGAATTATTTAGTTGTATGTAATTATTTTTTTTTGAAGAGGGGAGACAAGCTGGACGCACTCCTGATGGTAAGAGTAACGCTAGCCCAAATGCAGTGCTACCCGGAACTTTGCTATAAAGTCTAACTCCGGGCAGGGGTGCACTACACCGACGCTCCCCACTTTGAGACATCAGATGTTAAGATTCATTAGCCCAGTAATTCCGCTGGCTACAGTGCCCTTCAGACCGGAGCACAGTGACATTTTCACATCACTGTTCAGGCGGTAGAATGTCTGGCACTGTGGGGGTACCCATCCAGTCGGTCTCCTGCGAAAGAGACCTACCCCCATCATCATCATGCTAATCCTAAATTAAAAAGATGCAACGTTCACAGATTTTACTTAAACTAAAACATTATTGCATGTACTAACTAATGAAATACGATTCTCTTAACAATAGTTAAGAGTGCAATGTACTCCAAAAACCCAGAAATAACCAAAGGAATAAATCCTATTTGATGATACTTATAAGTATACCAATCGTTTGAGATTTTCTATTTAAATCGTTTGTTATGTAGTTACAACACTATAAAAAGACGTAAGTTCTTCAAATATAACCAGGGGTTCAAAATGAATCTAACCTAACAATATCTTATCATTGGCATTTAGATAATTTTGTCACAAGGCGCGACTAATCGCTCTGCGTCGTGTGAATGCCGTCGCGTTGCCTGTGACATTTGCGTGTCCCCTGCACTTTTTGTGTCAAATAGAAATTATAGACGTATAATATATAGACTGGTAAACCCTTAATAATCGGTCCGCCGTAAGAGGAGCTTAGAAAAACTGTATATAAGTGTAAAAAGCACATTCTTATACTAGATGACACGGACATAATCCCGCTGATAATGTTGCTGCTGTAAGAAATTTTTACACATTTATAGGATAAAATGTAGAAAAATTTAAATCTACTAAAACATTTTTTTTCTAAGCACTGCGGCGACGATCTATGTAAATAGACAAAATTGTCTTGGTTGAAATGGCTTTGCGTGCTCCAACTTCGGTTCTAGGTGTTATTATTATGATTATTATGAAAAGTTTGAAAAGCTTATTAAAAACTATCAAAGACTACTTATATGTTAGTGTCTTTGTCAGGGAACGGAAGAAAGATGAAACCTTCCTCTGAACCAAAGGGAGGATCCTCGACTAGTCGAACAACTGACTGGCCGGCTGTTAGGCCTCAGTGGTATGATGTCAAGAAGTTGTATATATGCTAAGTCTAAAACAAATATCGTAAGCGCGATTCAGAACTCGTCGCTTTTATAAGCGATCGCTACAACTTAAAGCTTTTCGTTATAAACTGTCATTCATAGACACAAATCAGTGACCAAAATGTGCCCCTTTGTAAATAATACGAGGTTACGTAATATAATTATAACGCGAGGGTCTCACCCCTACAATTTTTAGCGGTTTTGTTCTCGGTACTAATTTCGTTTGATAAATACGATGTGCCGTCGACTTATGATTATAGGCTAGACGTGTCAAATTGCTAACAACGTTATAGATTCTATTCGATGTAATAGTTATGCAGTGTTTGGGATATGCTGCTGGACATTTATATTTACGAAAGCTTAAAATTATAAAGAGTTTCAACCCCTCGCGCAACCTTTTGGGGGTTGATTTAAAAAAAAAGTAGCCTATGTCCTTCCCCAGGTTCTAGCCCATCTTTGTACTAAATTTCTTTCGAATCGGTTCGGTGGTTTTAGCGTGATGGAAAGACTGACAGACAGATAGACAGAGTTACTTTCGCATTTATAATATTAGTACGGAAGTATGTACTAGCTGGATCCTACCGTTTTCAATCATATAAATAGATCCTATTTCGTTAAAGTTATCAAAAAACATGTTTTATTTCAATATGTTTATGTTACTTTTTAATGTGCTTCAACTAATCTCATGAGCTGATAGAGTTGTGTCAAAAGAAACTCACAGTTTTATCATAATAACAAAGAACTTAAGCTCTGTATAGGTTAACGATTCTTTTTCTGAAATGATATTTCTCTAGCAATTTGTAACTATCCAATTTCATTTTTTAAATAAATATAGCTTTTATTATCTGTAAAGCAGTACACTCAGGTACCCAATATTTGATTTACTTAATCCAAAGATGTTTTTCCAAGACGGTGACCTCCACCTATCCTACTAGCGAAAATTTTGAACGTAAAATTCAAAAATAATACTTCCTAACTAATCAAAGTCGTATTCCTGCGCGGCAAGACAAGGGACAAATTAACGAGGATCTCTTTTAAAAACAATTAGGCAACAATGAAACGGATACCGGTTGACGGGCATTAATTAGCATTGGAAGTTGTAACAGCGGGCGGTTTTAGCCCGGTCTCCCCCGGCCGCGGCGTCTTGCTAACAAATAAAAGTAGGATTTACAGTTTGTAATAACGACGCGATTGGATTCCTTGATTTCACTCTAGGTGGCGTATTTATTTGTTAACTAGCCGTGTTCCGCGGCATTACTCGCGTAATTTCCGTTCAGCAATACCAGGATAAATAGTATTCTTTCGCCGGGATCCGGGATACCCG
This sequence comes from Eurema hecabe, assembly GCA_026213755.1. Lineage (NCBI taxonomy): Eukaryota > Metazoa > Arthropoda > Insecta > Lepidoptera > Pieridae > Terias > Terias hecabe. The sequence continues at coordinate 7,752,626 of JADANM010007051.1, read as the reverse complement.
ATCGTTGCGGCAGAACGATAAACAGTGAGGTTTTGGTCGGTAGAAGTCCGACATAACCCGTGGTCCTTCCCCGAGCTCCATGGCTATAAAAAAAGGATAAATAGTATCCTATGTGCTATCATAATATAAGAAAGATGAAAAAAACAAACTAGGCGTAGATTTAGATGGGGTAAGTTTTATATGATAATAGGAATATTCGCTGGTATCAAAAAAGATTTTGCTGTTCGTGTTATTTCAAGTAGGTAATTGATTTTTTAAACACAGGACGAAGGAAATTATACCACAAACATTATAACACATTTGGTCTTTTTTCGAAATTCGTTGATATTATGTTCGTGTACAACTCTCTGTAATGTGTTCATGTGAATTTAATCACGTATTGCATATAAAAATGCAATCAGAATTCGCGGCTTGCATTTCAAATAATCCGTTGTTTTAAAAACATGGCGGCCATATTGTTTCTCTCGGATTAGCGACGTCTTGGGGTGGAAAAGAATGGCGCTAATTAATTAAAAGTCGCCATCCGTTGATTTCCATGGAGATCCATAGACTATAGACGAGACACAGATAGCTAATGCTCTCCTTTGTGCTACTACAATCATAGCGGATTGAATTTTTGTTTGCCCGCTTTCTGTTTTATTAAATATCTCCCTGCAGCTTCTGGTTTGTCGTAATCCCTCTGAGATTAATGTTTGCACGGCTATTGAGGCACGGACGTTTTGTTCTTTTCAAGTTTTAAGTAAAAGGATTATGGGGTTTTATGGGACTTTGCAATCTTTATGTTAAATGCGCGAGTCGTTGCTTTTTGATATACTTATACGTCTTAAATATGTGTAGCACGATAACTGTATTAAGAATCAATGTGTTTTTAATTGCGTTACAGATTTTGTTAATATCTACATCTTAAATTATTAGTTTTATTATACATTACATTATAATTGATATTACTTAAATAAGTTTATAGACATTTTATTCCGAAACTAAAATCGTATAAAGCGAACTTGTATTAAAGATTTACGAACTCATAGTGTTACTTAACTGTGGTAGATATTTGCTTACGTAGGCAGATGTATTCATAGATACATAATATTATAATGTTTCCTTGACTCATGAGACATATATTAGTAAATATGTGTTATTAGAAACATTATATCTATTGAATACACTTACCTGCCGTAAAACATAAATTACTCATGAAAAAGCAATAACCACCGCATGTTTGTACGCTCAGCGATATTAAAGGCGAGATTTATGCGAAGAAAGTTTTTAATATTTATAGCTACGCAATAAATTCTTAGCGACGAGTTTTCGTGGGGAAGGGTTTATTATTTCCTTGTTGGGGGAGAATCAACAAGTTTCAAGTTGTTTTACTTGGATACGCGTTCTGATTTGAGTTATAATATCAATATTTAAAACGTCAAACTTATGAAAAGCTTGTGGCTGGTAACCGATAAGTCATTACCATAGATTATACATTTATATACGACTTATACCTATAGTGCGTTTTTCAATTACAGAGCATAGTGCGACTTTTCCAGCATTGTCAAATTAACATTTCTTTGTTTTCTGGTCTTGCAAGTAATTATACGCATCGAGTGTAAGCACTATTTAGTAATTTTAAGAGTTCTCGATATAGGAATGAATGCAGAAAGATGTTATTAAAACATTCAATGTTAAGCATTATCCCGCATAATGTTGAAAAATGCTATAATTGAAAAACCAGGTTTGTCACTACTCTCGAAGTTCTGTGTTACCCTACTAAATAATATATTTTAAAAAACGACATACGAATATATGTAAAGAAAGAAATAACAGAACAAGAGCTTAGATAGAGTAGCAATAGCTTAGTATATTATAAACTTAGTGACGTAATTGTTATATTCATTTAAATTTAATAACGAAACGATATTTTAATAAACGATGCTCTTATAAATAATACTAGAAAAGGCGAAAATCAACAATATAAATATTATCTGTACTTGCAACATTCTAACAATGACACTTATCAATGCTCATAAATATATAAAATAAAACAAAGTCGCTTTCAATAGTTCCATATGTATGCTTTAGTCTCATCAACTATGCAACTGATTTCCATGTGGTTTTTTATCAGATAGAGTAATCACTCTATCTGAACTCTATCAAGAGGAAGGTTTATGTGTATAATCTATACATATAATAAAAACGTAACGAGTCGCTGTCTGTACTTGGAAGATATATGAGAAAAAATATTATAGGAGACCTTTATTAACCCAATTGAACCCAAAACAATGATTTTTGGAATTTTTGTCTGTTTGTCTTTTCGTTTGTGCACGCTAATCTCAGAAACGGCTTCTAGGTGGAGTTTTCAATGATATATTGTGGTAAGCTTTACTTAACATTTAGTGTTTAATTCATGTCAATCGGGTGATAAATAAGAAAGTTATGGCAATTTAAAGAATCACGTTGAACTCGCTGAACGTTTGTTGGCGCGGGTTAGGCATTTTCAAAAATGCTGCCCAAAGTCACTTTGCTACGCGGGCGAAGTCGCTGGCATAGCTAGTACATGCATAAATGTGGAAACGGCTCGTCATGTATATGATATGATATCATTCAAATGTTAACACAACACTTCACAGTTTATCATTCAATTCAAAACTCGGTCCCTTCTGAAATCAATTCAACATTTATCATACGATGGCCGACATTTGAAACCCCTTACAAATTACCTTAAGAGCATTCCCTCCTTAGATTCGTCTGCGGGTGACTTACAATAATTATTAGCTGCAGACAAAGGAATGAAGGATTAAGATTCACGGATATTTCGAGATGAGATTTGCGCGCTCTGTCAGCTATTGTTCGAATTGGCAAATTATATACGAAATTCAGTGAATCGTTTTGTAATTCTTGGTGTTAAATTAACTTAGGTATACGCAAGGGTTTTTATTTAGTTTTCTTGAGTATAAGTTAATGACAAAACACATCTGAAAGAGGAAATTATTACAACCAAAATTTTCTTATTATTGACGTACACAAACGTTTTGACAATATAGTCAATTAGCGGCCTTATCGTTAGGAAGCGATACCTTCAAGGCAACCACAGCAATAAAGCGGACCTCTAAGCATCCGTAAGGTCATCAAAAACTTCTACATAAGCTTAATTGTACAAAAAAATACCATGTTTTATACCTGTTTCTTTACACGCCAAAATAACTTCACAGACGTGTTAAATTCAAACCTACATTTCTGCAACTAGACATATTTATTACTAGCTGTGCCCGCGACTTCGCCCGCGTAGAAAAGTGACTTTGGGCAGAATTTTTGAAAATGCCTAACCCGCGCCAACAAACGTTCAGCGAGTTCAACGTAATTGTTTAAATTGCCGTAACTTTTTTATTTATCAACCGATTGATGTGAATTAATCACTAAATGTTAAGTGAAGCTTACTAAGCTATATATGATTGAAAACCCCATCTAGATAGGATAAGCCGTTTCGGAGATTAGCGTGCACAAACAAACAGACAAACAGACAAAAATTTCAAAAATCACTTATTTTGGGTTCTATTTCGTTAATAAAGGTCTCCTGCAATATTTTTTCTCATGTATCTTACATGTACAGACAGGGACTCGTTACGTTTTTATTATATGTACTTATAGATATGTATAGACTAGCTGTTGCTCGCGACTTCGTCCCCGTCGGATAGACATATACTGTCGCGAACTTTTATTAGATCATTTAAATAGGAATAATTCATTCATTCATATTTTTTGGTATCTTGAACCGTTTTCGCACGCAAAGGAAGCCCTCAAAGATGAATAATTTACCCCGTTTTTTCCACATTTTCCATTATATCTTCGCTCCTATTAGTCGCAGCGTGATGTTATGTAGCCTAAAGCCTTCCTCGATAAATTGTCTATTCAATAAAAAAAGAATTTTTCAATTCGAACCAGTAGTTCTTGAGATTAGCACGTTCAAACAAACAAACTCTTCAGCTTTATATATTAAAGTATAGATTTTACAATTTCTATTACAATAGTACATAGAAAGCTTAATAAACCGTATTCTACATTGGAAACATTCAAGCAGTTTAATCGCTTCCATTTTCCACGTCCGCAGTGCATTAAAAACTTGAGTCGTTTGACGTGAAGTCATTCCCTTAACACGGATCTATTGTTCTTGGGGTGACAAGTGGTGGGTACATTAATTCAATTGCATCATCATTCATCATTCATCGCAAACTATGAATTGAGCGGACTCGATATTCCCTTGTTCCGTTGTAATGTATTCAAGTGTATGTGGCTGAAGGCATTGATTTATTTTTAATTATTCATTAGTTTGAGATTGTTAAGCTTGACTTTGGTGGTTAAATATTTCAAATAGGCCTAGAAATTTCGAAGCATTTGGAAGCGTTCCTATTTATAATTTTAGTATGGGTTTTTTTAAGTAAGACTTGGGCACTTTTTAAAACGTAGGTACATAAATATAAATCTTGGATATTAATAAAATACAATTAAATATCTTTAAGTACATAATAAGCAACTAGGTACTTAGTACCACTTTCGAATCATTCTCGTTATGTAACACGGTTTCGAAAAGCAGTTTATAGGCTCTTTACATTTTTGTTTTTTAATTCTTTTTTTTTTGATGGCTTGCGCAGTGTACGCATTTGCAACAGAAAACAGGATACGATTGAGAAAATATAGATTACATTTTTTTCAATTTAGAATCCATAAAACTTGCTTTTGATTTTCAGTACCCCCATGTCTAATTAAAACGTGAAAAGATAGTTTCACTAAGGGACGAAAATATGTCAGACTAAATAGATTTTTTTACAGTTAAGAAATGATAAACAAAATTAAACAGTTTTGTCATATTTTCTTTACCGTTCGAAATTTGAGTAACGTCCATTTCAAATTTCACTTTTAAATTTAGAACAGCTCGAGCTCGCGTCATTCTGACATCGGGCGTATTATCTGGATGTCGTTTAAAGGCATGTCCACACGCGCCGGGACAAACAATAGCTCTCAGTTGCGGCAGCCGCTATTGTCGAGGGATACACTGGGCTTTATTGTGAGTAGTGTTTTAGAGTACCGTTTAAATTACATGTGGATGGATTTTTATGGCTTCAAACTGTGATGAGATTGAAAATTGTTAATTCGTTTTTATTTTGAATTGCATGGGACATACGTGAACGTATTTCATTAAAACTATGAGCTGGTGTTATATTTACAACTTTTGGACGTTTGTACGTTATATTATATCAATGATTTCCAGTCAAGTAAACTTTTTAACAGTCTTCTTTAATGGCAAACTTGTGATATTAGGAATAACCACCTGACACACCAAACCTTTTGCCTATACTATCTCATTCAAGACGATATTTAAATAGAACTATCGTTTGTATGAAAAATTAATTTGTTTGGTTTATTGAAATAATCTACTTCTTGAAAGATTAACTGAATTTTAAAACCAGAGACCTTTTGTCTAGAATATATATTTTTAATTAACATCATCATTTAAAAGGTATCATAAAATATTCTCAAATTGTATTATTAATAATCTATTTTTAATTAACATCATCATAGAGGTATCATACAATATTCTCAAATTTTATTATTAATAATCTGTGTGATCTTAAAAAAAGTTTCTAAAACTTGATCGTTAATAATCTGTGGTGCTGTGTATAATCTGTGTTCGGGCGGGAATTCGCAGTAGACGCACCGAGTAAGTACACTGTACAAGTAGCGTCGGAGCACTAGAGCAAACATAAGATTTAATTTAGCGCTCTCTGTGTTTGTTATTACATTTGCGGGGACTTAGTCAAAGTCTGCCGAAATCTGCGCGTATAATCTTGTTATATTCAGCTGTATTATTCTTGTATGAAAGATCCATGTATCTTTTAATGTTACTTATAAAATTCTATTCGCTATAAAAGAAAATCATCAAAATCAATACATTTAAAACAATTTAATAAAGAGTTTTCTAAATGTAATAATATGGCCTTTGGAAAAGGAAGCATTTAGCAAGATAAGGAAATCGAGAAAAAGAGAGTGGAAGGCCCAAAAAAGGGCTTTCAGAGTTCAATCAGGTTGGAATATATTTATACGAGATACGAAACACAACCTTAATTTCAAACTACAAGATAGTCATAATTAATATCAAGTGTCCTTTGTTATATTTAAAACTAGCCGTTGCTCGCGACTTCGTCCCCGTCGATCTCTTTTGCCATTACTTCTTCGCTCCTATTAGTCGCAGCGTGATCTTATGTAGCCTAAAGCCTTTCTCTATAAATTGTCTATTCAATAAAAAAATAATTTTTCAATTCGAACCAGTACTTTCTGAGATTAGCGCGTCCAAACAAACAAACAAACTCTTCAGCTTTATATATTAGTGTGGATATTACTCACTAGTTTGCTGTAACTCTTGAGATATATACAGAGTTTTGGCGGGAATCTTACGGCGTCTATTTGTAATCTCGATTGAATATTCGTTGTTTGGTTCATAAAGTGATTTAATGTTTGATTGTGATAGTTGTTTATGCAGTAAATTAGCTAATAAGTGTCCAGGAAATGAAGAATTTATTTGAGAGCGCATAGTAGCGCCGTTCCGATTGCTCCAAGATTCGTCTAGGTTCTTCGTAAAGCTCACTATCACTTTACGAAGGGCAGAACGAAACGACTGACTGACTCGACTAAAGACGACTTGATGACGATTTTACTTGACATTGGCAAAAAGCTAGACGCTAATGCCATAATATATAAGAAAGAAAGAGATATATACAAACTTCAAATCACCCCATGTTTTTGTCACAGTATATATAAACTATATAAAAACCAAAAGAAAATTTAGTACAGTTTGTTATTCGACAGATCGGAACGCGTTTCAATGTTCCTTATATTTGCATAGCGCGCGGGGAATATCGTCAGTGGTGAATCGTGATGGAGCGATACACGTGAATTCACTCCGATCCTACATCGATGTAGCATACTAATGTATGTCGTTCTAAACAACACGTTTTGAAATGTAGGTGCCATAAAAAAAACCATAAAAATCCCTTAAGTTTAGCTGAAATCCACTTGACATAACAACAATGTTATATGCAGTACATTTTGAGGTTATGTGTCAAATTGACAGTGACAAAAAGATATATTATATAGATAAGGTCTTAGAAAAAAGTGGTGTTTTTAAAGCTGCAATTCCTTACATAACATTGGAAAAACTTTATTCATCGACAGTAAATAAGTGATAAACAGTCAAACAAAGATACTTTAGGATTTTTTTAAATATTAGGTATAAAATAACGATCTAAAAGTTTGAAGATTCTTTTTTTTATGATATCCCTGTTTTAATTAATATATGCTACAAATGAATGTCATAAAATATTTTCAGTCTATCAGAATAGAAGATTTAAAAACTGGATATTTTCTTCTCATATTCATAGTTCGCATTATATCCAAGTTAGCCAGTGGTTCCCCCAATCAGGGGATGCATTTTTTCGTATTAGAGCGACCATTAGTTGATGAAAGACGACATTGTTTCAACATGCATAAGTTTGAAATATACAAAGCCATTTATGAAGCAATTTTTAGGCTTTTATTCTTAACATATGCAAAAAATTTTAAAATTGTAATAGCATTTTATACATTTCAAACAGAAAGGCCTAAATTACTATGATACGAACTTCATTTGGGAAATTGCGAACTAGCAAACGAACTAAAAATGGTTTTAGCTTTTAACGCAACGACTTTCATAATATGATCATCAAAAAATTCAAAATACATGCAAAAA
>JADANM010007051.1:7727504-7737926 GCA_026213755.1 Eurema hecabe | reverse complement strand
ACAAATCAACTGAAAAATGTGTTCCACGCAGCAGCGGCAGCACACATACATACAAGTCAAAATGATAGAAATAGATAAATAATAAAACCAACAAGAAAAAACGAGCTAGTTAGTTTTGTCAGTTGCGCGTGAATGCTCCGGCAACCAATCACCTCAAGTTCATACGTCATAATAAGTATGTATTTGCGTCTTCAAATTTTTGCGCTTATAACATATGTATTAAATATAATATCATTGACCATAACTTTTAAAAATTCACAACTGTTTCCTATTTATAAAGTCAGTATAGTTTAATGAGAATTTCAAGAAATCTTCTTTAACGGTTCGGACAGGATAAAGCTGAAAACAGGAATAATATTCTGACATGAAAATATTGTTATAATTATCATTAGCTTATATTATCAAAATCGAGTGTACAATATTTTAGTCTTCACAAGGAGATGAAGGGAAGTAGGTATTAATTAATTTGAAGCCATAATTGCTAGTGTGTCTTTGATTAAGCGCGTTCGTGAAATCTTGTAAGCATACATAATTAGGAGAATCGAGACGCGTGGAGCTTGTTATTAATAAATATTAGTATATTCTAGCAAGCATCGAACTTTAGTAAGTTAGTATGTAATTGTCTTAAGTCGAAAGAAATAAATAGTATGTTAAAAATTATCGAGAAATTGGAAGAAAATTTAAAATAATTATATGGTAGATTTTTAAGACTTAAAATGTATTAAATAACATCAGTTTTTATATATAATATAGTTTTAGTCATATATATTCAGTTTCATAAATAAGACTATTATTTATATTGGACCTTGTTTAAAACATAAATTATTGTGAAACAAATGAGATATCAAGTTATATTAAAAGTACAAATTTGTAAATTGAAATTTGTTCGTACGCAATCTCAAATCAAATCAATCATTCATTCGCGTATCATTTTATTCACTCATTTCTTTCGTGTTATTTTCGTAATCGTATCGGTGATCTGTTTAGGAAATTGCGTGCGGAATTACGACTCACTGATAATGGAATTTTCGATATAGATATAGATCCATGATGAAGATGGTATATCAGGACTAACAAAATGTTACCATTCAAAATGAACATCCATGAAATAGAAATCCAAAACGTTCGGTTCTAATAAATTTTAGTTGATTTCTATTTGCATATTCAAACTTTTCCAAACAAACCTTTTTGGATGTTTTTAGTTTAGATTGTAACGACGTGGTTTGATTTTTTATAGTAACATAGTATATCTATTACGTAGGTACTATATGTAGATATACGATATTATATACCTACGTCCTATATAGCTATTTATATCTACCATATAGATTATAGATATTACATACATCGTTGCTCTCATTATACATTTCATATAAGCACCTCTAAATTGTTGAGACATAAATCGTTAATTTTCAATCCGCTACTTATTATCTTTACTAATATTAAAATTATAAGGAGTTCCTTTTGTTTATTTGCGTCAAAATCAGAATAACGAAGTCTCAGGCCTCAGCCAGTTATAAATTAAATCTTTTAATACCGTTACATGTACCGTTAAATACATTCCAACTTTTATCCATCTTTAAACGTATGTACTATAGTCGGTCATGTCTCTGTATTCAAAAGTCGTAAATCACAACGCTTCTTCAGGGTAGGTAGCGGGTACCTACTAAGGTACTCGGTATAATCTGGCGTGTTTAAAAGCTGTCACCGGCTTAGCCACCCCCGTGGAGGTACTCACGTGCGTTTTGACGCGATTATCATACTCCGCCGCGCCGTATCTGAGCGCAATATTGTTTGCGCTACTTGGATTTGATATGAATGGATGTGCTGCTATCCGATTAAAGGTTCTCGTTAGATTCAGTTTTCATATTGTTTCTAGATATTTATTTGGACTTTTGATTTCGGATTTTATTTGGATAAAAAATAAGATAAGTATTTGTTTTGATTTTTTTTCATATTTTAATTCACACTCTTCAAATAATCACCATTTATATATAAATGTGTATCTATTGCCGGAACACTGAAACGCAACTTAAATTTTAGTTGCGTTTCAGCCGGTCCGATTTGACAGTTCGCCATACTACTCTGTCAAAATTATAGAGACTTTTTACCCTTAAACTTAATCATTTTATATTAGAAATCTCCAACGTGTAGTAGCTCCACGGGATACCACCCAGGTTTTTAAATCTTCCTTTGTGGCTGTTTTAATATGGAAATTAACGTTCGCTGCCGTGTGACAGAACACCTCCACAATCATATTATTTAGCTGTAAAAATGCGCCATTAACCTCTATTACGATGACATAAAGCTCAAAATTGTATGGATGAGAAATAATTTTGAATCTATGGCTAGAACGCGATGATTAAATTCGGTATAGGGCTCGTGTTTGGCTTTTTGGTTTTGTTAAATAGGTAATGTTTGATTAATATAATTAATGTTTTGATTTATTATGAGTGTATTTTTTTAACTAAGGGCAAACTATTCTTTCACTAATAAACGGAAAATACCCTAAAATATGAAAAAATATAGTCACAACCGTTTTTTTCTCAAAGGCTAGTTTCTTCTACAAATGGTCCCTCCTTAGTTTTGGCGATTCATATTTTTTACATATTTTAAAAATAATCGCAGAGATTTAGCATTATTTTCTCATAAGAACGACGTAAAATAAGTGAAATAGCTACGCCTCTTATCGGAAAATAACTAAATATTGTTTTAAATAGTTACTTAATACCTATTTTCCTATTTAAAATATAAGGTTAAATAGTTAGGTCTTAGTTTATTTATTTATTTATTTTTTTAAAACATTTAACCTTATATAAAAAACTTATTGCCTTATAACATATAGATAGTAATTGTATTGTGCATGTTTCGTTGTCCTGTAACGTCTTTATGATAAGCTTTTCTTCTTTGTATTAATGTTATTTTATAGTGCATTTTCTATTTTATGGACAACCTTGTATTATAAAAAATGATATCTACCGTTTAAAAACTCTAACACTAACCCTACTTTTAATTCGGTCGGATAATAATGTCTAGAGTATTCTAAACGATTCTAGATATTATCCTTCCCATTTTAAAACCACATCATACATAAACACGACTTACGACATAAGCGTACATTTTTACGCGAGGGTGGCGTCGGGCGCTCATATTTGCTCATCTACCTACAAGATTTCATCACGCTTCCATCTGTTTGAATAGATACTGAAATTTATTGTACTTACGTCTCCCCATTCCCCCTGCCATTGTCACACAAATCCTATGTATCGTTTTCACTTGAAAATCGTTCAATGATATGGTAATGTGACATTTAATTCGAATCGAGGGGTTTATTAATAGCGTGGGTGCGTTATAAATTCCTTTGTTTGATCGAAGCGTTATCTTTTCATTGTGATAGACTTATGTGTAAGTGCGTGGGTTAGCGTTTTCAAATTTTGCATAGCTTTGACGATGGTAATTAATCGGTTTAAGTTTTTGTGACACCAATGCGGTAATATTTTTTTCTGTAATATTTTGTCAAAAAGTAAATATAATTTTTTATGGTTAAAAAAATGTACATCGTGAAAAACTGACGTACTATTGCAGTAGGAAATAGGGCGGAATGATTTTTTTTACTTTCATACATTTCCACGGCATTGAGACAAATTCAAATCTCAATGATAAAAAGAACAAATCGAAACGTTGCTAACGAAACGCGGATGTATCATGCATCCAAATATTGCCAATAAAACCGCACTGAGCTGAAAAATCGATGTCGACAGACGAATGAGTACATCACTATACCGATGTTATGTTGTGTGCTTGTCACGGACGCATCACTGCAAACAAGATGCAGGGAATCAGGGATACGTCTGTATAGCCTTGTGTTATCTGTGGCTAACGTGGAATACAGATTGTTTTTATAACTTATAGAGTCTATTATCAAATCTGTGATAAAAATTGTAACGCATTAAGAGCTATGATATAAATGTTAAATGGCATACAACCTTATTTACGTAATACATTATACCTATCCATTGATGTAGGTACATATTATTCTTTTAGATTACAAGTACAATTGTGCAGATACCAGAAACGTATAGTAATCATTGAGGCTTTGCAACTTATTAAACATTAAAAAAATCTATTCTTGTTACAGAAATGAGCTCCGTTCAAGAAGAAAAGCTACCAGATGGCAGTCAAAAAACTCACGTCCGAGATCTTCGGAACACTGAACTAGTATCGCGGTTACTGGCAGCCACCCCACCTTATCTTTATAGTGCTCTACCGCTGCAGCCCCACGCGTTCTTCTTCAGTGAAATGCTGCGGTCCTTCGTCAATGCTCGCCAAGGCTGCCGCCCGCCCCACTACCACCGACGCTTCAAACGCCGCTCCCATAAATACTTCGCCGAAACCGAAAACGACTGGCGCAGGGACTGGCCTAAACAAGAGGAGGAGAAAAAAGAAGAAATAAGACCTGAAGTACCACTAGAACTGACTGTTGATAAACATCCGAGAGTGTGCGATCCCTTGCCTAGAAGACTTTCTCCAAAGCCAGAACCGCCGAAATCGAGTGGCAGTCCAGGTCCTCCAGGCCGACAGTCTACGTTCGTCGATGTCGGTACAGAAGAATTGCCAAAACCGTCTCCATGTGTAGGCAGAACCCTTGATCCTACAGCATCACCATCAAACCTGATATTGCCGCCGCCCCCGCCCATGTGGTACCCACCTCTTTACAATCCTCAGTTCGGCGTCGATCCATTAAATTTCTTCATAGACTTACGCGTTTCCGGACATATTTACGACAAGAAGCGCGCTGACAGTATGGAGCAGCAGACTCCAGAAATACGACCTGAAGAACCCCTAGAGAAACGTTTGGCTAAAGATTTTGGGCAGAGGCCGCGACATGTATCGGCTTTCTCGGTGCCTGTTCGCGCTCCAAACTCCACTTTAGATACAGACAAGTACTTCGAAAGACATAACGATAGCAAGACGAATGGAACTTCGTACGTCATGAAGAATCTTAAGCGTCTGTATGACGATCTACATGCTAAAGAACAGAGGGGAGATGCTAAGATGGATGACGCCAAAACGGAATCTTCAGACGTGGATGACGACAACATTATTGATTAATAATAAATTTATTGATCTTCTATTCTATTCTTGGTGAAAAGGCAGTGCTGTGTTGCCACAATTTTGCCAAACTGTAATTTTAGAGACCATATTGTAATTTTATCTAGTCAACGTCATTTTATCTAGTCAACTTGTTTATACAATATGTTACCATAACACAAATATAATTTTTAATTCATGTTGAATTTTGGTATTCACAGACAAACAAATTAGTCTACATTTATGTGTTATTTATGTATAAAATAAGGTAAATTAAGTATACTAGGATATGAATGAAAAAAAATATTTTCTTCTCAGTATAATTAATTATGTACGTCTAATAAGCGTTCTATAATATTTCATACCTTCTAATCGATTAAATTTTTGTTATGTTCAACCAATATTTTTAGAATAAAGACTTTTAATAAGTAGTAACTTATAATAAGTAGTAGTAACTACTTATATAAATATGTATAATTCCGTTTTGCATTTGAATATGTGTAATATTAATGTACATTTACCTAATTGGAAACAAATAAATATGTTAACGTTTACATTTATTTATTTCATACCTTTAAATGAAATTATCCTTTGAAATCTTTGAATTAAATCTTTTCTTTATTGTGGGAACATTCTCATATTATACGGTCTTTATACGGTCCTTTTCCCTAGGGACCGTGGGTTATCACTTACGTCTTACAGCTACCGACCAAACCTCTTTCTGTTTGACTGTTTCTTCACTTTATGTTATTCGATTAATGAAATCATTAACAATAAAAACTGACCCAATATTATTGATAAAACGACTGAAATCCGCTATGCGGAGCAGTCACGGGCGCATTTTATACAAACATTCACAACTTCAATAAAAGTATAACCGTTTTTTCTTTTTAAATAAGAAATAGATAAATGTGATCAAATTGATCTTGACTGGCAAAGTTTTAGACAGTTGAAACAAACACACTTAAAACAAAGCTCAGCCTAAGCTTATACACGTAATTAAATTAAAAATACTTTTTATTAAAACTATATCCGATTTATTACTTTATTATCCAGAGAATAAAAATAAGATTTCATAGTCCGGGAGATGTTGGTAATATTCTAAGAAATATAATAATTATAATTTTATTCCGTCTTAATAGAATGAGACTGCGAAAGTTTAAAAAAATATATTTGGAACCGGCCTCTACAGTCTCTACCTATATAAAGAAAAACTTAAACATAACAATAAAAAATAGTAATATTAAAATACCTACGCAAAATCTTTGGCACATAAGAAACATTTGAAAAAAGATTTATATATTTTGATCATACCGCCATCTCGTGGTTTACAGACTTAAACAATATAGTTCATCAAATTATATGCAGTTCATTGTACTCTGACAAAAACCACTAGAACACTTTTGACATAGAATACTAATGAGCCTCTATTCATAGTATAAAAAGAAATTAATCATTACATTTATTACAAAGAAATAGGAGAATGTTCCATTATATTATATAAATAAGTAAAAATGGGCACAATATTTTTGTTGATTTCCTCTTTTAATTTTGTTACTGGCAACTTAAAATTGGTCATAACTCTTATGTCAAATCACCACGCGATTGTGAATTTTGGTGAATTCAATTTGTTCCTAGTGTAATTTTTGTTGAGTTTATAATAATTCAAAATGTACGGACAACAACCGATATTAGTTCTGAGTAAGTAAAACTTTATTAGTTGTATAGAGTACAACATATTTCATGTCAATTGGGAAATTATCTTAAAAATTGTAATACTCTTGCAGGCCAAAATACCAAACGTGACTCCGGCCGGAAAGTTCAACTCGAAAATATAAACGCTGGGAAGGTTAATATCATGTTAAATTTCTTTATAGATGTAAATTTTCGACATTCTTTACGGTTTTCAGTCATAACTTTGGTGGTATGTTGTTTATTTTAGACGATAGCGGACGTAATACGAACATGCCTTGGTCCCCAAGCTATGTTGAAAATGTTGATGGATCCTATGGGTGGGATCGTGATGACCAACGATGGTAATGCTATCTTAAGAGAAATAACAGTACAACACCCAGCGGCAAAATCGATGATAGAAATTGCCAGAACTCAAGATGAAGAGGTTAGAAATCTTTATATTTATAGTTCCTATAAATAAATTAAGACAGAAAAGTGTTCATAAAGTTGAACATATCAATGGCCTTAATTATTATAGTTGTTGTTATCTACACACTAAACACAATTTTTTATGTAATATACTTCAGGTTGGTGATGGAACCACATCGGTAATAGTACTAGCTGGAGAAATGTTAGCCGCAGCTGAACCATTTTTGGCACAAAACATTCACCCAACAGTTATTATCAGAGAATACAGGCAGGCCCTTGAAGATGCAGTCAAAATATTGCAGGATAAGATCTCAGTTCCGCTAGATTTGACTGACAAGGAAAAGATTAGAGAAGTTGTAAGTAAATTTCTAGTGTGTATGGCAGATATTTTTACTAGATATTTACCCAGAAACTAGACAAGCTCAAGTAATCCCTATATATCCCCTAATATTATAAATGTGAAAGTAACTCTGTCTGTCTTTTTGTCTGTTACACTTACACAGCAAAACTACTGAACCAACTTTATACGAAACTACTACTTTGTGTTTATACGAAAGTCCACACGGACAAAGTCACGGGCAGCTAGTTAGTAATAAATTAGTAAAAAAGAAAGCCTATTCTATCATTAAAACATTAATAATAATTTATTTACCACTTGCCCTAGATATTATTATGACTGCTTTATAAATTCCATAAGACCCCATCCCAGACCAATTTATTATATCTTCTCTTAATACAATTTATATTTTAGATTCGGTCATGTGTTGGCACTAAATACATTGGTCGCTGGGCTGACTTGGCTGTAGATATTGCTATGGATGCCGTCAATACAGTAACTATCAATGAAAATGGCAGAGTAGAGGTTGATATTAAGAAGTAAGTTTTATTTACAAATGTCTACTATAAACTTATTTATTTATTTAAAACACTTTATTGAACATAAAGAAAAAACAATCACAGCAAACAGATACAAAGAAAACTAACATTGTTATGCACAAAAGACGACCTTATTGCTACATAGCAATCTTTGCCAGGCAACCTTTAAAAATTTATTGCTTTTAACTTTAATTATAACACAAAAAGATTATATTTTTTCTCCCAACTTGGTTGCCTGTAAGAGATCACTCTTAAGTGATAATGCCGCCAGTTACCACAATGTTTTCTTTTTTTATTATGTTTAGATTGTTAGGTATTTGTAACTAAGTGTGAAAATAAATTATACTACTTGTCACATCCTACAATACTCAAAAAACATATTATAGAACTTTAGATTACAGATTTAAAAAGGGAAAAAGCAATAACTTATTTGCACTTTAAAGACAATATATAAAACAAGAATTATCTCTCTATATCAATAATTGATTACACATCTTGTAGCCTAATAAATAAAAACTGAAATAGTCATATTTGTAATCCAAAAGATGATACTTTACAATTATTTATATAAATTTGTAGCAACTTGTCAACTCCAACAAAACAAAATATTAACCATATCTTTCTCATAGTTACGCCAAGGTAGAAAAGATTCCCGGTGGTACAGTAGAAGAATCCCGGGTGCTCAATGGTATCATGCTCAACAAAGATGTAACCCATCCCAAAATGAAGAGATTCATTGAGAACCCACGCATCATTCTCTTGGACTGTCCCTTAGAGTACAAGAAAGGAGAGAGTCAAACCAACATTGAGATTGTTGGCGAACAGGTAAGAATGTTACTTAGATTCTTGTTTAAACTAAAACATATTGTAACAATACAAGTAAACATATTGTACAAGTTGGGTATCTATCCAACGAGGAATGTCTTTTCATTGTCAATTTAAAGAATTCACTTTAATTACATACATTTCAAGCATTATTAGCATAAAATATGAATAATTGATAATGTTGCACTGCCAAAAACTACGACGGAGTTCCAGTTTTAAATATGAGTTGATATATTTGTTTTGGCAGATTTATGTTACGCACTCTTATAGTATTCAAGTGATACTTAAATTCATTTATGTTTCATACTCTTAAAATCAGTGAGGTGTTGATAAATGAGAATAATTATTTAGGACTTCACCAAACTACTGCAATTGGAAGAGGAGCATGTACAAAGGCAGTGTGCTGAGATCATTGCCCTGAAGCCCGATATTGTGTTCACTGAGAAGGGTGTGTCCGATCTTGCTCAACATTATCTCGTCAAAGCTGGCATAACTGCCATCAGAAGGTAATTTATAGTTTTATATCAACAGAGGAAGATAGATGTATCACTATATAGTATAAAGTATAGCCGCGTTCTCTGTCCCTATATTTCATACAGTTTATTTTAACAAAGAGGATGGTTTATATGTATAACATATGTAAGCGAAGCCGGGTAGGGTCGAATGTATTTTATATGATAAGATGTGTATGAAGCTACTAAAAATATATGTGCAATGGTATAGGCATATTAAAGCTATAAAGAGATAATATTTGTGAATTTTGTATTGTTTTTAAATCATATTTGAATGTCATATTAAAAATGAAACCTGAAATATAATATCATTGAACAAAGTGATCACAGGGAGGGTGGGAGACACAGTTGCTCTATTTTCCACAGTAATTGCTTTTGATAATTCAAAGTTGATCAATACTAGGTTTTTTTATTAGCACTTATGACATACTCCTTCATGGAACTAATTAAGATTGAAAATGCGTCTTAGTTTTGTCTATGATCTTGTACTAATGTGTGTCAAAAATTAATTGGTAATAGTTCGAAAATTCTAGATCAAAGCATATAAACTGACACCTGTGAAGAGATAATTATTTATTGTGTATATTTTCAGACTTCGTAAAACAGACAACAACCGCTTAGCCAGAGCTTGTGGAGCCACCATAGTCAACCGCACTGATGAGCTGAAGGAATCTGATGTGGGCACCCAAGCTGGACGCTTTGAGGTTAAGAAGATTGGTGATGAATACTTCACATTTGTGACTGAGTGCAAGAATCCTAAGGTTTGTGCAAAGTGTTTTAATAAATTACGGTTTTAAATGTTTTATGTTAACCATAATAGACTACAGGCCCATGTCCAAAAAATGGATGGGTCATAAAAACCACCAGGTGACGTATGTAGGACGATATAAGAGCATAAAATAATAAGATTCAGCTCTATGCCGTCACTTGTAAGCTGTCCAACTGAGTGCTGGTGAGAATTCAAAAGCGCAGGTAGGGTGAGTACCTTTTGGGTCATATATTTTTGTACGGCATT
>JADANM010007051.1:7700482-7712930 GCA_026213755.1 Eurema hecabe | reverse complement strand
TTGTAATTTACATAGAGGCGCGATTCAGGGGCGGTATTTATAATGCAAATAAAATAATTTAGGCAGACTTCACGGTCGGCGGCTCGTGTCGCCGTTTCCGCCCAATTTCAACACATCCGTCACTCTCTTTGCTATAAAAATATATTTTACGATTAACTGTTATGTTACTAAAAATAAGCGACCGATATGAATCGCGGCTATGATATTAATTTGAGAATTAATCCCTACTAATATTATAAATGCGAAAGTACCTCTGTTTGTCTGTCTGTCTTTCCATCGCGTTAAAACTACTGAACCGATTGGAACGAAATTTGGAACAAAGATATTCTTAAGCCTGGGGAAGGACATGGCTACTTTTTTTTTAAATCAACCCCACAAAATGTTGCGCGAGGGGTTGTAACTTTTTATAATAATGGGTCAAAGTTTATATGTAAGTCCAAGCGGAAGGAGTCGCGGGCAGCAGCTAGTACGTTATAACTATTTAAGAATTGATACAAATTAGGTAACTAAATGTTAAGATGGTTAACTGTATTTAAATTCGAATTGCTTTTAAGTTTAACTACTACAATTTTAAACCATGTTTGTACCCACTGTTAAAAGTAAACTGTAAAGCAATGATAGGTATACATTGTGAACGCATTGTTTATATAATTTTATATTATGTGTTTTTCAGTTGAAGCCAAAATGAAGTTTATATTTTTAACGACTCTTGTTCTCCACGTCGTGTCAACGTTCGACATACAACAAACGGATGTCAAACCTCAAAATTCTCAGGTAACTTTTTTAATCTGGTTCTCTAATGAAATTTTTTTGTGCCGGAATATTCCAAAATTCTTTAAAAAAACATAAAATGAATAATACGGTGCAAAATTTCACATCTTCTATCGCCAACGTCCATACCACGTTGAATACACCGGTTCTCGTCCGATCACCGAAGTTAAGCAACGTCGGGCGCGGTCAGTACTTAGATGGGTGACCGCTTGGGAACACCGCGTGATGTTGGCTTTTTTATTGTGTTCAATATTTTTATACGTTCAGAATTTTTTATTATTCACAAAAAGAGCCTAAACATTATTTTTAATTGTTTCCCCAAATTTCAGTTGGACGAGGATACAACGCGAGGTCGACGCGATGTTATTGAAGAGGAAAAATATTACAACATACGCAACGAGAACAGAAGGGACGTCAACCAACTGCCCTGGTTGCCCGGCTCCTCGCAACCCGACGACCCCACTACCAAAATATCCATCACCAACGCCCCGGAAGCATTATTCTACCAAACAACAGAAATGATCACTGAAAAACCCACAGGCCGCGGCGCGAGAGCCTCCAACGACAATTGGGTAAAGCTACCTTACCCAAACCAAAACGAGGTACAAAGAGACATCCTCACTCCACCGAAACCTTCAGACCTCATTTCCTCTCGAATGCCTCGCGTCAACTTCGTAACACAAAACAAAGCGCTGGAGGCTTCTGAATCGAGAAATGATAAAGAGGCCATTCAAAGAGCAACACGTACCGATAATTTAAGGACCGAGTTCATTCGTCCCGATGAAGACAGCGCCCAGTACAAGCCCGTTTATCCCCGACAAGCCGTTTATTATCCGGAAGACACGAGACGCCAGTACTACAATGATCGATACTACGCCCCTGACGATTTATACAGGCGCGACCCGCACTATGATATATACGACAGAAAGCCGTATTACTCAGCCTACGGGCCGCGCGTCGACAGATACGACGACAGCTACGACAATTACATACCGAGGAAACCGAAAAGAATTATATACTACGCACATCTGCCCGAAGTCGTTCGCACGCCGCCCAGCGTCGATCTACGGTACCGCTACTCGGTAGACCCATACCGACGCTTCGATGAAGATTACAACGCGAGAAATGGTCGTTACGACTACAGATTCAGAAATAAATACCCGTACGCGCCGCTGAGGAAGGACGATCGCAGATACGGGTATAGAGACTTGGCAGGAGCTGGCACTGCGGCGAAGGACAAAAAAGTTGACGAAAAAGTCACTCCCACTCCAATATTGCCTCAAAAAGAGGACAAATACAAAGTCAACGTGAAGAATAACAACAGGAACACGATAAATAGTCACCAATACCACGATACTGGTGACTCGTACAGCGATCAGCTAGCCCATAAATCTTTCAAGGATCCCGTTCGACCCGATAATAGCTACCTTCGATTCGATGACCCCTTGTTCCACGGCGCGCGAGAGGATTCCTACCAGAGGCAATATTAACTGTTCTCGACACAACGTGTTATAAATTAGACATTATTCCCTTTCCCTGTACTAATCGTTGTCGCCAGCAATGGCACTAATTCCCCAATAAATGTAATAAGGAATCGTTGTTTTAATTATTCCGAGAGAAGAGTTCGCGACAAATTGTACAAGTAATAAATCGAGCGTTTAAATTAAAACGGCGGGGGTGAAGATGAATTTCATTAAGAATTAATTAATGTCATTCTTGGACCGTTTTGTTTTTCCGGACGAATAAAAAACATCTGTCGGGATGTAGGAGTAGCGACGCGTTTTCTTTAGGTAATTAAGCAATAAATTTTGTGGCTGGCAACATCGCGAGGTGGGGGCCAATTACGTTGCGCGTTTAAGAAAATGGATGTTCACCACTTGAAAACCGCGGGACTATTCTGAATGCGGAGTAAGACGCGTTTTTAAGTTAAAGCACATAATTTAACGCCACATCAAAACATACCACTCTTTCATTGTAAAATATAGAATATTATTTCTAATAGCTGAGCTAGTTTATCTATTAGATTTTGCACCATTCTCTAATAGTGTTATAATTAATAATTAAATATCATTTCAAACTGTTTTAACAATTATACATGTAAGGTTTATCTAGAGGTCCATGTTTTAAATATAGTTAAAACAAAAGTATCATTATCTGTATGAAAATATTTCGTTACTATGAGATTGTAACATTTAAATTTTCAAATAGTTATACAGAATAAACCCGCCAAGGCTCTTTAAAACCGTCTTGACTAATTACAATTGTGGGCTTAGAAAAAATCCTACGACATGACAGCTTGTAATCAAACAAATAGATTTGGCTTTTTTGCATTTTAAGCGTTAGGGCCAGACGCGTTCTCGGCTTACTGCCACAGATAAATTACACGCAATTAAATAGTCGATTTAAGACGCAGTCGGGGTTCTAATGTTTGGCTAAGATGAGCTTTTGATCGTCGCGGTGAATTTAATTAGTAGCCTGTATTTGCTTTTCTTTAACCACAAAAAATAAAAGCAAAATATAACCTATAAAAATTAACGGATTCAATGACTATTATATTTATATTAAACTGAGAAATACTATTACGATTTAAATGTATTGTGTACTAGCTGTTGCCCGCGACTCCGTCCGCGTGGACTTTCATGTAAATCTTCCCCCCTTATAGACCTTTTTTCCAGTTAAAAGTAACCTATGTTATTCTCCATCTTTTAATAACTGTATGCGAAAAATCAGGTCGATTGATTGCTTAGATAAGGCGCGAAGGAAGGACAAACAAACAAACAAACATACTTTCACATTTATAATATTAGTATGGATTATAAAACAATAGTGTAAAGCTATTAATTAACATCAAAGGTTATTTTTTCTTTCTCATGAGTTATTTTTACATAAGATTAAAAACTGTAAACAAACGATATCAAAATATTATATGTAATTAAAAAAAAACGTCCTAAGAAGATGAACCATAGACAAAAAAAAATGAACTGTCAACTGAAAAAAAAACTCGTTCAAAAATTAACGTCACGTTATGTCATTAGAACCAATTGTATCTAGTAGCGAAACTATTAACACAGGAACTGACTAACAGATTATGATAATAAACAATGGGCAGGATATTCGTTCTCATAATAAAATCATGGTTATTCGGAAGGGTTGTGACAGATGTGTCCTGAGGGCACCGCGTTACATAATTTAGCAAACAAGGATCCTGCTCGAGGCTAAATTCATTACGGGACCGTCTTAGTAGCGGGGTACAGACAGCAACGAACGCGAGAATATTGAGTTAATTAGTTTCTGGTTTGGTTTAATTGTTGCTTGTTGAGGAATTTTTTAGAGAACACATTGAGGCAGTCATTTTACATTCATTAAAAAATGATCTTTAAAAAAAATCTTATTCATGATATTAGTTACATTATCAATTAACTATAACTATGATTAAGAACCCTATAAAACACCCCTGAACAGAGGTTCTAGAAAATATGGTTTTAACTTCTAAAAGGCTGTAGATGAAACTTGTTTTGTAGACCGTACATTTATTCTTTATCTAATATTAGCCAAACTGTTTAGTTAATTGGAAAGGTCGATAAAGGGTTGAATTATGTGATATTATGAAAAAATATTACAAGCTATTGAAACGTGAAGACTCTTAATCTATACTAATATAATAAAGGTGCAGAGTTTGCTTGTTTGAACGTGATAATCTTAGGAACTACTGCGTCGAGTTTTTTTTAAATGGATTTTTATTTATTATTACTGCTCTTATATTACTAATGATGGATTATTACACGTATTGCAATTGACAACCCAATATAACAATTTTTCAATTCGACCCAGTAATTCCTGAGATTACATCATAAATGTGAAAATTTGTGAGTATGTATGTTGCGATGTTTGTGACTCTTTCACGCAAAAACTACTGAACGAATTTGGCTGAAATCCGGCATGCAGGTAGATAAGGCCTCAGACCATCACATAGGATACTTTATACCCCGGTATTGCCCCAAGAACGGGAACTACACGGGTAAAACCGTGGGACACGTCTAGTGGTAGAGCAAATGTAGTTTCCCCATTATAACTATCTTGTTGCTAAATTAATAAGCGTCCCGTCTATTGACATTTGTCATACGATAGTGTCTAGTGTCGTGACATTAGAACTATTTACATGTCAATAACAATTTGCCGAATTGCCTTCATGTTGTTACGGGGATGAGATGAAAGGGGTGGCTCTAGGGCTGCGAGCTTCTAGTTTTAAAGCTACAATTTATTAAATTACTTTGTAAGGAATAATGTGTTCTTGTCATAGAAATGTTTCGAAATTCCTTTTAAAGGTCTAATCATAATTTCTGAGAAAGGAGATTAAAATTAAACACTATACTTGTGTAAATGTTTGTTATAAACTTCTTATTTAAAAGATTTAGGAAACGTCGTTGGATTATCATTTGTGAAATAAAGAAAAATCTTCATTAATAAGGTAAATTGTCATATAGAATCTGACTAATAATAACTGACTAATAATAGAAATGACTAATAGCATTTTATTCCT
Source organism: Eurema hecabe (assembly GCA_026213755.1). Taxonomy (NCBI): domain Eukaryota; kingdom Metazoa; phylum Arthropoda; class Insecta; order Lepidoptera; family Pieridae; genus Terias; species Terias hecabe. The sequence continues at coordinate 7,707,619 of JADANM010007051.1, read as the reverse complement.
TACGATATGATTAACGAATTCTCGTTGAATATCCTAATGTAGGCAGCCTTTGAAATTGAGAAAATAGTCGTAAAACGCATACTATAGATTATACGAGTATAATCCACATAGCGATCAAAACCACTCTGTGTTCCGTTTAATAAATCCTGATTCCATCTAAAGCATATTTCCAGGTTTTTTTAAAGAGACTGACACTCAAAATTTTCGAAACAATAACAGCTGTAGACAACCCTATCACCTTAAGTGGTTAAGTTTAAACAGCCAGGGTCAAAGGTCCCAAGAATCGAGAAATTGATAATTTAGCCGGCCGCACCACTAACCGTTACATTACTTATTCATTAAACTTTCTACCCATTAATATTTACACATATTGTCCCGGAATTAATTTCGAAATGGATCCATAAGATTATCCATTGCCGTAAATAATACGGCCCCGGATGGGACACATTAAAAATGTACGAATTGAGCTAATGAAAATTAGAGGTTGTGTTGTGTTTTGGTGTCAGACGTCTTTTGTTTATCTGAAATATGAAATGACTGGGTAGGTATAAGAGCTATACCATGTGTAGCATATCAATGCTTCAAACCTTCTTTATAAAATAAAGGGAACGAACAAACAGACAAGCATCTTGATCACGAATGGTCAAGGCCGCCCATGACCACTCGTGGAGTTAAGCGCCAACATCAGCGCACGGAGTGAGTTGCCAGCATTTAAATAAATACGCCCTTTTCCTGGAGTACCCTAAGTTGTACTGCATTGGAAATAACGCGTGAGTGAGATTATTCCGCAAACTGCCTGTAAAATACACTAATTACAGCTTAATATGCGAAGGCTATTGTAATTATTCTAACGTAGGTACATATTATTCTAATTAGTTCTATTCATGTACGTAATGTATGTAATTGATTATTGAAAGTCTAATATGTATCATATGGCAGTACTTTTTTTCAATTAGTAAAAATAAAATAAAATATTCAAAATGTTTCAAAATATGAATAACCTCAATAAGTACAGATAAAGTGTATAAGCCAATAAATGACAAAATAAAACTTTAAGCGTCTCTTAACATTGTCATCAAGAAGTTACAATGAAATCAGTCAGTTCCTGGGAACTTAGCGATGGCGCCGTAAATTCCGAGCGGATGTTTATTATAATAAAGATTTGACGACAAAATTCTTCTGAGAATGCGAACAACACCTTTGTCGAACGAGATGCCTTATAAAGTATCTAATAAACTGTCACATAAAGTAAAATGAGTGACTTCACTGTGTATGAGATACGTGCGCGATGCTCGTTTAGGCTATATATTACATGAACGTTTTGCATGTGATGTATTCAAACGTGGCATGTGACGTCACGTGTCATGTTAAGGCATGTTGTGGCATGGTGGATGTCCTGATATAGTTAGATATTTTGACGCCGTGGAATATAGTACTTTTAAGATATATTAACGAAGTGTCTTTGCACTTTTATTTTGATATGAACTCGGCTTTTAAAATGTATTTTTACATAGAATAGTTCAGTTAGTCTTTTGTTTTGTTAGTCTTTTTACTATCGAATTATTTTTTGCAACTACGTGAGTCGTTTAGTAAAGTACGTAAAACATACAAATTATAATACGGTGTATCAAGTACATGAACATAATTTTTTATTAGAATAAAACACTTAGTACCTATATACAATATGTAGCATATTAAGAAATGGTAGCGTTCGAATCGCCATCTTGTCGCCGTCCTAAGAAAGAGTTTCTAAGAAGATCACTGGTAACATTGTCGCTAACATAACTGCTTGTAATTTACGGCCTGGGCCGATGGTGACACATCCGATTATCCTTAAAAATATGTGATTGTTTATAGCTTCGTATTAAATTTAGCTTACATTTACTGATATTGTAAATAAGTTAATTTGCGAGTTCTTTATAGCTGATTTTAAGTTCTCCAACTTAACTATGGAATGAAACATAGTAATATTATGTGTATAGTTAGACTTAAGTTCTAAGTAGTGTTTTCCATGCGTGTAGTTACATTTGCAGTGCCAGAATATTTATTATGTTGTTTCTTTAACTTGACATAGAAATATTCAATGCTCCTAATTAAAAAACTAAGATAGAGACCGGTTGAACAATTGACGCGTCCTTCTCTCCACAAAGGTTTCGAATAAAACAGGCATCATGGTATTATATTATAACATGTTACAATTCTAAGCCGCTCTCAAATGTTGCTAAACTTTGACACCCAATAAACAAAAAACAAACGAAATTTAAACAGTTCTTTAGCTGAACCTGAACAAGGTAATGTCCCACATAAATATAGAGAATACCGGCTATAAATGACGATTGATACGTTATGAGGGAGTGAGAATTTATTGTTAGTAGCGTCGTCGACACGGCTTACTGCGGTATAATGCGAGGTGATCGTAGTGTATGCTAACCTTTACATATATAATATATGAACGAATATCGCGCGGGAGGTTGCTCTACTTGTTTTTATGATATTTTTTATAGTTTTCTTTTAATTAGTACTAGCTGTTGCCCGTTAAAGTTTTCATTATTTTAAAGATGTATTCTGCTTTTCGAGGCGTGGACAAATCCAACGAACCAAAAACCATGAAAATTGGTCTAGCCGATCTCGAGTTATAAGTGTTGTTTTATATGCATATATAAATTTTTTTAAAGATCAACTCATAGTTCTTGCCGGTTCTTCTGTTGAAACTGCTTTTCGAACTGTTTGTAAATAATTGCTTTGTAACAGAATGATTAAAAATTAATCAGACATATAATATTATTTCATTTAACTATAGGTTAAAAATTAGCTAAGAACTAAATGTCCTACAACCGTAACTATAGTAACTATATATAACTCAGCAAAAATACTTTATTTCATTTCTTTATTCGTATTCTTTTAATTAATTACACCCGGTGTCTTTCTCTCCGTACGCTTACGCCTTGAATTTCTTTTTTATAATATGAAGAGTGGAGATGAGCTGGACGCACTCCTGATGGTAAGAGTAACGCCAGCCCATAGCAATGTAGTGAAATAGGCAAGTTTGTTGCCTTTTTAAATATGGTTCATGAAATTTAATTATCTATATCAAAAAACAACATGGATTTACTTAATTCTAATGAACAAAACAATGTCGCTTTTTCTGTCCCTATATCCCGCGATATATGATGATAATTTTTATTTTATACATATAAATAGTAAATACGCTTTAAGCAGAGGATATTTCAACGCATAGTGTTCGGTCCCACGGTCCGGTTACTTTATAGGCTTGTCATATCTCCAATGGCAGGCTTTGTCGCGCCGCATTATCGGAATCGCGACACTGCGCATTTTTCTCGTATTACACTTAGTAGTAAAATAATATATTTATTTATAATTTTTTGTCAAATAAACTTATTACCTAAATACATTTATAAAATAAACATTAATAATGGTTGAAGTTAAATATTCCATTTTAAATATTTTATATGAAAAGAAAATATCTTTTATATTAGTAGAAAGGGACTAAAAAAAGTAAAGTTTTTAATTAATACGGAAATTGAATTATGTAAATTAAGGTTTTTATAAGGCAATTAATCAGAAATATGCCTTCAATACAAAGTACAAAACAAAGCCGCTTTTTGGGAACCTATGTATGTTAAAATCTTTAAAACTAGGGTAAGGTAATGCATAATACAGGCATAAATTATGCGAGCGAAGGGATGGGTCACTAGCTAAAAATAAAATTAAATAAAAACACGTCTTATGTTTGATTACTCTGCTATCAGTTAGTTAGGAAAGTTGTCAGGTGTACGATGTCGGATAGACGAATAAGTCGGTCCCTCGAGGAAAATACGCCAATACTTTACATACCAGTCTGAAAACCTTTGATGGCCTTTTAGTTTTCTCTGCATATAATTTCCATAACCATTTTTTTATAACAATACTATTTGGGTATTACTTAGTATACGTTTTTTTAATATAAAAATAATTGGCAAAATGTAATGGTAAGTACATAATTCGACAACATAATTAGGCTTATTATGATTTTTAATGAACGTTGAATTTCAAAGATATTTAGGAGATAAATCAATACATATGCACTTATGTTATAAAGGCCAAGTTTGCGAGCGTATATATGTACGAGTATATAACTGCTTCACATCTTAACAACTGGAGCGATTTTAATAAATTTTGGTTATACAGTTAGCTGATTAATTAAATCAGGGTGGAACACATAGATTAAGTTTTACTGCGGGAAAATACACAATATATTTTCGCTAATACACCACGGGTAACAACGCGGTACATAGTTAGTATAAAATAGTATATTACGAAGAATCCATCTTAACCAAACATCAGTTTCGAACGACAATCCAACACTATCAGCGGACTGATGAATGTCAAAATGACCTTTGAGTTCAAGAATAGGAAAACTTTGCAACTACTCCTTTCAATCGACATTGCACTTTAATACTTATGGATTAAGTATTACAATGGCTTGCTGCTAAACTATAGATGAGGGTGGCAATAAATAAGGCGGAATGTTGAAGTGCACGTATCGGTCGCCACTGATAAAAGTCTTTTACTGACTAGAGATCACTTGCTAGTGTTGGGAATATGTTGAGATTTCATCGATAGATTAGAAGCTCTTGACAACATTTTGATACTATAGCTATAGATAGCTATCCGAGCTATAAGAGCCGTGGGTGGTCTCATTAATGAATGCTCCAAAAGGGCAGCAGTAAGAGAAGAATCATGTGTCTCATGATGACTACGTCCACTCAGTCAAGAGTGACACGACGAAGAAGAAGAAGATCCAAGTTATGGAACATTAGCTAGTCTAATAAAGAATCGGATCGATCATCAGCTCATCGTATTGTTGTCGATAAATAAACAAAAAGATTTTATTTTTATTCGAAGTCGCTAGAAACTGTATCGATTAAAACAACGTCGATTCTTTAAGTGCTCTTAAGATCTTCCTAATTCTTCAGAATATTTAAAATGTAAAATATGCGGCAGAATATCATTTGGTACATAAGTTAGTAAATTTGTAATTGTGATATGACTGTAACTGTGTGTGTGTATGTATTATTGAAATACGTCGTACATGTATATAATAATTATATTTTGATTTCTTTCACATATACACGAATCCTCATAGGTCGTTCTTGATATTTATAAAGATGTCATCGTGACAGAAAGAGATCATAGTCTTCATGATTTTGGTCAATTTTAAAACTACGGAACCGATTTTTAGCTCTTTTATCAGATAGAGAGGTTCACGAGGAAGCTTTATATGTATAATACATGCATAATATTATATCCGTAAAAACCAGGATTGGTCACTAGTTAATTAGGAACTATCGATACGTTGAGAGCATCACTACGAAAGTCTTAGCGTTCGGAGCACGTTTCGATCAGCTGCGGGCCTTTTGTCTGTTTTCTTTTTAATTATCGCCAATAAATACCCGGCCGGGGACGCGGGGTCACTGCTTGATGATCGATTCTTGCAATAATCAACCTACAATAGCTGTTTATTGAGGAATTGTCTAGTTTGGGTCTTTTTCGTTTGGATGTAATTTTAAAGATTTATGTTAGTAGGACTCTGGTGCAACTCTAAAGTATGTATATTTTGTTATGAAATTGGGTTTAGGCTCTGCTAAATTTAAACTTAAATCATTAAAATTTGCTGCTATCAAATGCGTGTCAATTTACCACCAGATAAAACTCAATATACCGTATGTATGTCATAGCTAATCAATTGTAGTTTCCCAAAAAACCCAAATATTACTCAGGGGCAAAACCACAGCAATAAAAAACACGACTACGAGAGTAAATATCATAAAACCTTAAAGCGCTACGTTTGGTCGTTTGCGAAAGAAATGTCCCATTTGTATCTCGGCCGCGGGCCTGATGGCTCCCCGGCGCTTGTGCGTTATTGATATTTTAACGGTCGAATCATTCCGTGGTGTACGATCCTCGAGGGGCAAGCCGTTAGAGTTGATGTCGGTGACGGATTCTGAAAAATTCAAAAAAGCTTGAAACTCGAGTTCCTGGGACTTCAAAATTCGGTTTATTTTAAGCGAAACAAGCTAACATGACTACTCTAAAACTGCACGTGCGGTCTTTCTTTCTAAACATATAGAAATCTGGAGTTACCGAGTTATTTTGTATAGAAGCTATCATATATAACCATAAGCTCGTCATTAAATATTGAAGAAGCTTAGTGTTATCTTTTAAATCGTTTTAAAGTCAATAATTAAATCAATAAGATTTCTTGCTATTTTATTGTTGGTTGAATTGCAAATTCATAAATTAGAAGAAATATGTTCCACACAGGAGACTGTTATTTTAAAAAACTATAATTTGTTTGTAGTTTAGATAACTATTGTGATTATTTGAAACTAGTTCCTCCCTGTTTCGAGACATGGGAACCGTGATTGAAGTGGTCCATATCGTATGATCGGTGCTCGAGTAAAATTTTTATGTAACGACCACATACGGTACTCCTTGGCTATTTATTGGGCAACGAGTGACGATTTATTACAATTCCGCTTGGATTGAGGATTTGTGAGAAGGAATTATTTATTACAAGTTTCTATGGCGATTAAGTAACGTTAAATTTTTAGGAAGACAGTTAGTGGTTATTATATTTGATGTGGAACTTTTAAATTTAAAAAGGGATGTCGATTACGTGTTAATTAAAATTAAATTAATTATGTACAATGACAATCCTGGAAATAGTAAAGAACGCTCTTAATTAGTAAGGAATTTAAGTTTGAAATATAAGTTCCTGTCGTAGTGTAAAACTATGCATATAGACTCAAAAATCTAAACTTTATTTTTGCTCGCTTTGTTTAGAATAAGTAATTATTGCGATCTAGTAGTTTTGTTAACTTTTAGATAACTATCACAGTTCCAATTGTATTTTGAACTGTGTTTAGTATTTATCATTAGTTATATAAATTCAGTCAATTGGAAGACATAGCCCAATAAACAATCAATCCTCAATATTTACCACTATTTTTAAATGGCGATCAAACTCAGCAGGACACCGGTATTTGCATGACAATATTTTACGAGGAGCAAAAAGTAATGGACGCGCTTACACCGATCCTGAGGACGTAAATCGTAATTCGATAAAGGCTCTTT
>JADANM010007051.1:7679131-7690478 GCA_026213755.1 Eurema hecabe | reverse complement strand
CTTCAGCTTGTATGAGGTATATTCATTTAGCTTTACCTGAATACAAATGTCTATATCTATACTAATATATAAAGCTGAAGAGTTTGTTTGTTTGAACGCGCTAATCTCAGGAACTACTGGTTCGAATTGAAAAATTCTTTTTTGTTGAACAGACCATTTATCGAGGAAGGCTTTAGGCTACATTACGTCACGCTGCGACTAATAGGAGCGAAGATATAATGGAAACTGTGGAAAAAACGGGAAAAATTATTCATCTTTGAGGGGTTCTTTTGCGTGCGCTGCGAAAACGGGTCAAGATACCAAAAAATATGAATGATAGAATTATTCCTCTTTAAATGATCTAAAAAAAAGTCCGCGACAGTATATGTCTATCTTATAAGATTGACTTACTATAACACAATAATAGAAATAGATCCGACGGGGACGAAGTCGCGTGCAACAGCCAGTGTAGTATATGCACAAACCTTCCTCTTAAATCACTCTATCTGATAAGGTGCATGAAAATCGGTTACGTAGTTTTAGAGATTTAAACGTACATAGGGACAGACATAAGAAAACAACTTTGTTATAATGTAAGTAATGATTTTTGATACATCGTTTTTATGAGCATTGAGCACCGCTTTAAAATCAGAATAAATATAATTTTTTTCTATTTTTAAGCTACTTAAATTCCTTAGGCTTCAAGGAAAGAATTTTGGAGTATGTCGTCTTTTTCAGACCTTAAATCTGTGTTCTGTTTGCTCTACTACTAACGCAGGCTCTTTTGTGACCAAAGAATATAAAAAACATTTTTCATTTTGTTTAGTCAAGTAAATTGTCTTGGAGTTCCATAGACTGTTCTAGAAACTAAAGCGTCACAAAACGCTATTCTCTTCTGCTATGGCTCCAGGAAGTTTTAGAGTAGCTATATAAACATATTAATTCAACATGCAACAACCTAAAAAACACAGCTAAAAATTAATTTATTCTTTATGCATGTAAATGTTCCATAGACTTTTCTAGAAGCTGAGAACTACGTTAAAAAACCCCAATTCTCTTCCTCCATGGCTCTACGAAGTTTTACCGTAGCGCTCTGCAATCATTCTCTCATAGGCTACCGAAGCACACACGTAATTAACCGATGTCCTCAATGATTTAGTATCCTGGATGTGACTCTGAAAAGATAAATGATTTTCTGTAAAGAAGAACATACAAGATCTAGTATAAAAGTGTCTTTGAGTCAGTTTTCTATGCTTTGTTTATTATAATATTCAATGACAACAAATTTATTACACATATGTTTATTTTGTAAAGTGATAGCCTTTAGTATAATAGTAGGAGTTACGAGTTTTGCTTATAACCGACTGTGAAAAAGTGAACCTTTTTTAATTCAACCGCAGTATTTTGTGATCACCAGTCTAGCTACTTAATTTTAAGTCAAAAACAAATCTAATATATGGCATAATGGGCTATATGTAATATGTATATTGTATATAGTATGATACATTCAGAGAAACATCGTAAACCCTTAAGGTTTGTTGCCTGTGTTGTATGCTTACATTCGAGAATATTATTTCCGCAACACACCCTTTAAAGTCAGCCACACATTCCCAACACACTCAATACCGTCTTTACCATAAGGGCACACGGGGCCTGTGCCCAGGGCCCCCGTTCTCAGGGGGGCCCCCGAAGGATCTAAATTTCTCTCTTTTTTATGTATAATTGTATAGGCATTTGTCTTTCATCCCACCTGATGGTAAGTGACGATAAAGATGATGATGTAACATTACACTCTTTACCATTTATTCTCAAATAATTTTTGTCGGACATATTACACATTACTTTTTTTCACAAATTAGATAATAACTTTATAAGAAGGTATTTACATGGCATAAATTACGCCATTGTATCAACGAAAACAGACGGTTCAAGAAGACCCATTTCTATCTAGAAGCTGAGGCAAGTTAGTTAACAACAATAGAATCTGATGAATGAGAAAAAATGCAAAGAGTATAAAACAGAATCTTTTTTTAGTCAATATGTAAAAAACATAGCAAAGCAATCGGCGGATTTAAATATCTCAACCTTAAATCTAGACTTATAATAAATCTGTAGAGAGGTTCAATTATGTACATTAAATATATATATTTCCAAAATAATTATCAGGGAGTGATTAGGGATCGATACTGATGCCAAAAATGCATTTAGTAAAATTTTTGTCTGTCTGTCTGTTTGTATAACCGTCACAGAAACAAAAACTACTGGACGGATTGAAACTAAACTTGGCACAATCATTCTTCAGACTCCTTAGCAGGTTAAAGTATACTTTTAATCACGCTACAATCAATAGGAACATAGGAGTAAAGAAAAATGTTGGAAAAACGGGAAAAGTTACTCCAATTTGTAAGCTTCCGACGTGTGTACAACCTTAATGGTTTAAGCTACACAGAAATCATGTATGACGAAAATTTTCTCCCTAATATTATGTAAAAAACATCCGACGACAGCATATGTCAATCTTTTATGGTTGACTCACAGTAACACGTGTAACTCCCGATAGCTCAGTAGTTTGAAGCTTTCTTGAAGATTATATTTGTCTACTCTTACTTTATAATACTGTCTTAATTAAATAGCTAACATTATTAGCTATTAAAAATCATAGAAGCACAAAGTTAAGAATCCAGCTACAACGAACAGTCGATTTTTTACGAAATACGACGGATAAGGTACAAATTGCTACAAGAATATTCTTTTGCCTGTTGGTTACCAATTGTAGTGGAGAGCGATCATTATCGCAGCTTAAGAGAATAAAAAATGAATTACAAACAACAATGATACTAGAGAGACTAAGTAATTTGTCGATTATGTGCATTGAAAGTGATATCCTTCAAAACATTAACTTTATGATATTATAATAGACCATTTTGTTAGACCATAATAGAAATCCCGAAAGAAACCATTTTCGTAATCAGAATAAAAAAATTGCAGCATTTGAATATCATTAATGACATATAACGTCATACTGTATCTGATTTACCTATAATATAGAATAAACTTATTTTGGAAATGTTAGTATATTCGCTTTTTTTACTTCTCAAAAGGGCCTCCAATTCTTGGGTGCCCAAGGGCCCCAACTTAGTTGAAGACGGCGGTGAACACACTTATAGCTTATTTTAACCCATACCTTTAACCCAAATGTCTATGACATATCTAATAAGTAGATATGCCTAGGAACAACAGGCGTCTTTATTTTCGCTAATTTTTTGTCTCATCCAGTGCGTTATATCGACATGTCCTTGGTCGCGCCCTGCCAATATGCTCTCTTCATTAGTGTGTCTCCCAAACGAGTCGGCCAGGGGTCACTTATTGTGCACTGCGCGCCATTTTGTGGAACACCAAACGATCTAGTAAGTGGAATTTGACGACTGACGTAATCTTGTTTTATTTAGTTTTTGTTGGACCTTGTTTTGGTAGCGTGAAGTAAATGTTTATTGTCTTGTTCAGAATGTAACATACATAAAAATAAATGGTTAAAATATTTTATGTGAATTTTTTTTTAATGTTTAATGAGCGCCTGGCTTTAATACTCTTTTTATATATGGCAAGAAACTTGTATTATATTTATTTGCCAGTGTAATGTTAAAGACAGGGAAACTATACAAGAAATTGTAAATTTAGAATACTTGTCAAGCTGTGAGTCTGACAGCTGCTCAAAGATTTCTTATATTGCCTTATCTTAGATACCTATGTTTTTTAAGCATTTTATTTAAAAGTTATATACAGCGTTAGTCTACTTAAAAAAATCTACCAATCAAGAATTATTTTATAAATTATTTAAAATACAAACTTTATACGTTCACACTATTATGTAGGTAAAAAAAATCTTTATTGAAATTTAATGACAAAACATTTTATTTAAGAAAAAGTTGCAACAATTCTTTGTTCTAAAAACAAAAACAGCATTCTATTTCCAAATCGCTAATCCGTACTATCGTCGCGACATCCGACAGGGATGGCCACGTCATTTCCTGTTCCGTGAGGATGTGAATTAACCGAGCGTGGATCACACATTGCGTGCGATAAATCTACCAGCTAATACGGCTAGGTTTATTTATCTGTGCGCTTCGATGCGTCGCGTCGTGTCGTGCACTTTTTTGTATATGGCAATTGCCAATAACGTCTCATAGTTAATCTGTGCATTTGTAAATTGTAAACAAACATTTCATTGTTACCAGGTTTTTTTTAATGTAATGACATTAAAAAAAAAATTAACAAAAATTTTAATTTGGAATATGACCTATATTTGTTTGAGAAATGTGAATTGTAAAGAAAAAAATTTGGTTCTATTTTTAAAGACGATACCAAAAATTGTAGTATCATTTATGTTTGAAAATAATGTAAAATATATAAATAGCAAATAATCTATTTTTAACGTTGTTGTTTCCAAAAAATGTGTAGGCAAGTATAAGTATTCAAAAATAAAAATACACATTTTACTCAGGCTATTTAATATTAACCAAGCCAGTTACGCATAACGCGAAGAATTAAAAAAAAATACAAACTGACATTAATTAATTAAGAAAGCGTTCGCAAAGCAAAGACAAACAAAGTTATGAGCTATTTGAAGACAGCTGAAATATTATACTGTAAAGTTGTGGAAATTCCCGCTTTTGAACGAAACTCGACGACATTAGCGGGATGCCGGTACTTTGACGGAAAGAAGTTTCATATTACTGGGATTGTTTGCTTCGTTGAGGTTCACCATTTTGATATACGTATGTATTAGTAGACGTATAGCGCATAGACTGATAGTCCCTTAATAATCGGTCCGCCGTAAGTGAAGCTAAAACCGTATGGATAGTAACCGTCAATTTCCTTTAGAGGTGAACGAAACTTGCGCAGAAGTCAAAAATAAGGTATCGAGGTAGCGGTGCGGCGCGCGGGGCGCGTGATCGTCGGGTGCGCGAGCGTTGATTGGTTGTCCCAGTCGTGTTGTCTTTGAGCACCAACGAGCGCGATTCTACCGATGCATAGCTATTCTCGTCCAGCGCTAAACATAAATGACGCGTACTATACCTAAGTGTAAAAAGCTCGTTCTTATACTCGATGAAACGCACACAAGCCCACCGATAATGTTGCTACTCAAAGAAATTTAACCTAAAAATTTGGAAAAATTTGCAATCTACGGAAAAGATGCTTACTGAAAGTGAAGTCATTCCAAAGTAGACAAAATTTTCTACTTTGAAATGACTTCACTTTGCGTGCTTAAATTGCAGTTCTAGGTGTTATTATTCTATGTATGTATTGTATATTATTCTTTGTATGAATTTAAACCTATAAGGCCCAAATTAAACAAAACAAAGGCATTAATATGACATCATTACCGCAAAAGCATCGCGAATATTGGATATAAAATTGTACCGGGAAACAAGACCTCCCGTCGCGAGGAGCCCATACAACCCCGTGATACTGACTCCAACATCATCCTAACAAACATACAAATACTTTTAAATCCACCTAACAATAACGTTACAAGCAAATTTGAACCTTACTTCCTTAACATACGACTAGCTTAAAAACACTAAACGAAAGTACCAAGCGAAATTCAACCTTATTTCAAAGTGTTAAAGTCGGGAAAATTTTCCCAATACATTTCGAAGGAAAATAGCTTGATCAAAGTATTGTTTTAGCATTTTAATATAAGGGACAGAGAGCGTGTCAGCGAAGTTGTTTTTAATAGATTTATGTTCGCGGTTCAGTGTAAATTGGTGTCGCGTAGATCTTGTTTATTGGGCTATATTGTTTTTTGTGAGAAATATGAAGTTATATGAAGAAGATGAACTTCGAAACTTGACTATGAACGTAAAAGAGACTTGTTTGCGGTATTATTGTGTCTGTATTCTATTGTATTAAGGAATTAAAGTATCAAGATTTTTTTGATAGTTATGCGGCGACAACTTGGCTATGGGTTAGTATGCAAATGGGTATATGCGTATATGATCAGTATTATAAAAGGTGTCCTGTAAATCAGGAAGGAATGATGATAGAATAGAATAAAGATGATGGAACGAAAATAGGTTCTGGCCTCGGTCTGGACTCGGAGTGCATAAATTGCTATGATGTTTTTCTGTGTCTTTTTAGTCTATTCTTCTCAAAAAGTAAATATATTATATTATGTAACGAAAAATATCATAAGCAATAGTATGGTGAACATAATATTTGTTAGAATTAGTACCTACCATTAAAAGTCTAGAGACTTCAAACATTAATACATGGCAAAGCAAAGAAGCAAATTTATACGATGAAAGTCACGTATTATAAAATCGATAATTAAAATTTTGTTTACTATTTCATTTTACTATCTCAAGGAAAAAATCATAAGCAATAGTATGGAAAACATATTTGTTCGAACCTACCAATAACAGACTAGAAACTTCAAACATTAATCGCTAAGCAAACGGGCAAACTTCTACAGGATAAAAGTCATCGTTTAAATAAGTATTTTTCCAATTTGTCCCTCGTATCTCGGCACATGAGTGAGCAGATCTCGCCGTGCTAAATCTACCGTGTGACGTCCCGAAATTCGATTGAAAACGCATTTCTGCGAGACTGCCTTAAGTAATGTTTTCTAAGGACTTCCGATTTTGAGAGTTAAGGGGATTGTTCATTGGACATTTTATTTTTCATTCTTATTTAACTTTTATTTAGGACCAATTCTTCGGTACCGCCAAATTGGTAATTACTAGTTGCATTGCATATAGCCTAAAATGACAAATAAACAAACGTGTTCATAATATTAGTAGGATATTGTTTTTAGTAGTTAGTACCTGGTATTACTATCGAATTGAAATCAGTTTTATTGAATTAATTATAACAGTGTCTTGGCATCCTTTATTTTACCAAGTAATGAACTTTAATCAAAATACAACACATTTTTTTTACTAATTTTAAGAAAAACGCAAAGGTTGACACCATTATTTTGTTTTGAACGTGATCTTATGCATTAAGCGGATATATTTAATAACAATAATAATATAAAACAAATCTTTAGAGTACCTAAATATCTAAAAATTAATAGTTTATAAAATTGGATCTTTTTTTAATGAAATTTTTGAAAGACTTTTGTCCTTGTGTAAATACCTCCTAAAGAGTTCTTCAATAAAACGATTAGGATGTGTGTCACGGTCTCAGAGGCCACATTTCAAGAAAACGAGAGGGCCAGATCACACAAGTGTTCTTTTAAGCGCTGTTGGGAAAATTTGTTGCCACACTTAAAAACTAATTGAAAATTTATCTTCTATGTTCTTTCTAGCTCCTTTTTTATCTGAGTCTATATTTATATTTTGAAAAGGATGAAGTTCGTAGATTGTGTACGGAATAGGAGATATGTAGCTTTAGAATCATCCCTTATTTTATGAAGAAAAGCCACATTAAAATAATATGAAAACAGGAAAGGGTTGTAAAGGAAACCGTTAGTCACAGTTAGTTTAAAAATAAAAGAGTACAGACTACAGTCCATGATGGCTGAAAAGCCCGTTTTTAACACTCAAATAATTGAAATGTTTTCAACTGACACATTCATTTGACGAATTCACCGAATCGATAAGCAGACACAAACGCAAATTGAAAAGAGCAATTTTGATTTCGTAAAAAGGTAAAAACCTCTCTCATTTCACAGAGAGCTCTTACAAAAGATCACCCACGTTAACTATGAATGGCCAAAAACAAGTACGCCATGGACACGAATGGAAATAAAAAAAAATAAACATTCCACGGAAATACGAATTGAATTTAAGTACATTTTAAATTTCGAACCCCGAGCTTTGACTTCGAAATAAAAGGATAGTCGAATGCGAGTGCTTTTTGATCTAATTCGCGTGGCACGTTCCCTTAACGGCCAGTATTTGCGGGGCATGCGACTAAATGGATTATTTTCTTGGCGTGTTCCTTTTTCAAATTTCCAGTATGTCCTGGTTCCGTTTTACGCATCGCTTGAATGGTAATAGCTTATTATAGTGAGTTAAGAGCTATTTTCGAACGAGGAATAGATCGTTTGAAATGTTCTGCGTTCTGGTAATGCGTTCCTTTGTATTGCAGCCATTTTAGATAGACCTCTGCGATTGTCTTTTTTTGATATATCATAAGAGGGTTATGGAATAAAAGATGGTTCTATTAAGGGTGGTTGTAAAGAAAGAGAAACAAAAGGTTGACAAGGACAAGCGATTGGATTACGGAGGGTTGACTTCACGGTCAATGTGCAATTTGTAAATTGACTCCGGCAATCTGTTTATATGCGAATTTCAGTGAGCTTAGCGCCATTGTTGCATTGTAGCCTTTTAAACTTTTGTTTTGGAATTGTTTTGAGTCAATGTGAAATTTTGGAAAATGAATTACGACTTAGCACAATGTGTTGTTAGGTTAAAGCTATATTTGGTTAATTTATAATTAGATATTAAAAATATATTTTATAAATTATGATTTAGTTTTTCATGTGTTGTATTCGTTGTATTTTTGATAAAATATTATTTTACTACGTGGAATGAAGACATGATATACAAACGGATTAAATTAAAAAGTCGGTACTATTTATTTAACTTAGAATTGATTTTACTCTTTATTCGTTCATTTCATAAAATAAAACAAAGTAGGGATTTCAAGTTAACGAATTGTCAATAATCTTAATATATATAAATCTCGTGTCACAATGTTTGTCCTCAATGGACTCCTAAACCACTTATAATAACATTCGCACACCATGTGCAGTTTGATCCAACTTAAAAGATAGGACAGCTTACATCCCGGTATCGCCCCGGGAACGGGAACTACGCGGGTGAAACCGCGGGACACAGCTAGTATGTTTATATCTTACAAGAAATTCATAATAAAACGTACAATGATTCAAATGCCGGGGGTTACTGGTAATGGTTCAATAGTAATATCCACATTTAGTCCCCAAGGGGCGAAGTTAGCATTAAAAATATAAGTTTGTGAGTCTGACCGCATTAACACAAGAAAGGAGCGATCCGTCATCGAATGACTACTGATTTATTTTAATGGAGATATATTTTTGATACGGGGGTCGTGTTTGGGTTAGTGTATTTGATACTGTTTCTTGTTGGTTCGAGATTGAATTTTTTTATGTGAAAAATATTCAACGTAACGGGAAATTGCAATTTTATTTCGCTAACAGAGTAAAAAATATATTTATTTACCAGTCATTGTAATTTGTTTTAGAGAAACAAAATATGTTATAACGATTTTTTAATATGCTGGTAAATCTGCTAAAAATCAAGCTGTCAAATTCCATGAATGTTAACGAGCGGCACTATACTAGCTTATACTTTTTTTACGACCTAAAATCCTTGCAGCGTTCTCATCATGCACTTCTAGCCTTATAGTATACCAAACTAGTACTACTTCTAGTCTTATGGGTATACCAAAGCATCCTTCCGAGAGTAAGCTGATACTTGCTGTAAGACAACAATAAGATAATATCTTATTGTTGTTATATTATAACCAGCCAAATATTTTTACAATTTAAATGAACAATTTCCTTTTCATTAAATTAGAACTATACAGCTTTTAACATAATTTAAAGCCAACAGCTAAACCTAAGGTATATAATTTTCTAAAATATTATTTTGGCGTTGTATGTTGTGGCAAATGCTTCACCATTACAGGGTATAGCGAGTAGCCTCTATCAATCACTTAGGAAGCCTATCAGGGCGCATCCATTATGCACGAGATAACTTGCGGTACTCGCTAACTTATCGGCCCTTGGCGCTCTCTATGACAATGGTGTTTACCGCCGATTTCATATTTTGGAAATTATCGTAATAAAAATATAAAATTTCGTCGATTAGCTACATTAAAAAGTTTACAAGGCGTTCTTTGTAGCTAGGAATCGTTATCAAAACTCATAAATTGAATAGATTGGATAATATGATGTGCAAGTTAGATGAAATAAGGGTTTGTTTGTTTTCTTAAAGAAACCTATTACTTTAACTGGTTAACATATACAATAGTAGACAAATATCTAACGAATAGGTATTATGATTGTACATACGTATTGTTTTAACACAAAGAATGTTCTAATATTATATAATATGCATTTTTTAAATATATGGGTAATTTTTTAGGTTTTCTACTCTGTGCTTGTACTCTTTTACGCTAAGTTTAGCTTATACTTAGTCTCTAGAATAAAACTTAGGACACTATATCTGTACTAATATTATTAAGAAGTAAAGTTTGTGTGTTTGTTAAATTGTAAGGGGTAATCTCGGGATCTACTGAACCGATTTTAAAAATTGTTTCACCCATAGATAAGCCACATTATTACTGAGTGTCAAAGGCTATATAAAAAACCGAAAAGGATAATTAACATTATGCCCAAGGAAGTGGGCACGGGTCAGCTAGTACTATATAAATACATAATGATCCCATTATTGCCACACAAGAAAAACTACGAGAGTAAAACCACGAGACACAGCTAGTATTTCTATCAACTGTAACCTTTATCGCGAAAGAATAGCCACTCCGGGTCAATATTGATTGTGTTTCCCCTTGAAATGGGACAAGCCAACGACAAGTGACAAGCGTGTGACATTTCGTGGCGAGTGTTGCCACTTGCTACACACGGTTGCCAGCTATTTGAAACTTAATATAATATAAAAAATAAAACTTCTTGTTGTACATACATATTACATACATAAAAAAAATAAATTAATTAAATGAGTCGATTTATAGCCCCTCAAATAAAAAAATACATATCTATACTTTTAAATACCAATTAAGTTTTTATGTTTTTTTTTAAAGTCGTATTATCATATTAAATTTTGAAATATGACTTTTTATAGATGGAAGTGATCTTCTTAGTCGGTAGGGCACTTGTAGCGAGTCCGACATAACCGCCTCCTTCTCCCCCGAGGAGGACGCGGTATCAAAAAAAGGGTCTATTTAAAGTAGCGACTACCTACCTACGGTCTATTTAAAAAAAACTACCTTTTCTTAATGAAATAAATGTTTGTTATACTTAACCTCACTGTGTCACATACATTCCCTCAGTCCGTTACAAAGGGGATGCACGTCTGGGATTGTGGGAATTCTCGGTCGAACATCGCCTTTAAGAAGGATTGAAGTGCTGAGGAAACCTTTGATGCTTGTCTTTTGAGTTTTATTTGGGAAAAGACGTTTATGCTGGACCTAATTTTCTTAGAAAAAGTTCTATTCCAAATCAGATTTAAATCAACAGTACATAAAATTATAAGAAAATAACTTGTAAGTCAATTGTTAAAGGAGTAATTATTTAAACACTTTCAATAATAAAAGGTTATTGTACTAAATTTAGTAAAAATATGATATCGTAAGT
>JADANM010007051.1:7632113-7654292 GCA_026213755.1 Eurema hecabe | reverse complement strand
TTTAGAATCTACTTAATTATATTATGTGCTGTAAACGAGGCGAATGGTAAAACAATTGAATTTAATCTATGCTAATATTCTAATAATAATAATAATGCTAGTTTTCCAGGCGATTTAAACAACCTGCATGTAAACATTCAATCAAATTCATTATATATTTTTTGCGTAACAGAGAAACAAACATGCAAGAATTTCGCAAAACAGAAGACTATTTCTAACATGTATACTTCTCTTCTTAAAATTTATCATTTCGTATCTGCGTATTTCATTTACTCAATAATTAAAGCTCGCCAAAACACAAAAAGTATGAACATAAAACCCTCGTGCCGTTACGGCGTATTAGACCGTTATCCATTTACCAAATTGAGTGAAATATACGTCCCTTAACACAGCTAGGGACATTAAAAAACGCCTTAAAAACTTTTAATATTCTAATAAGACTTTGATTTAATTTCCCTTTATCATTATTTATGTAAGAATAAACGGTGAAAGGCGATAAGACCGCGATATTATTTTTTCGTCAAATTTTTTCCCCTACGATGGGGTGGCGTAGAGTATAAAAATGCCGAACATTTTAAGCTGAATGTAAGCTTTCGTTTCGTTGTGCGTATGTACCAATGATATTATAAAATAGATATGTTATACCCATACAAATCAACCGAAAGTGTTCCGCACAGCAGCGGCAGCACACATATATATTATATACAAGTCAAAACAATAGAAAAGAGATAAATGATAAAACCAACAAGAAAAAGAGATAGTTTTGTCAGTTGCGCGTGAATGCACCGGCAACCAATCACCTAAAGGTAAGATCCTATTTAGGATGTTTTTGCGTCTTCAAGTTTGCGCTTATAACATATCTATTTAATTTAATGTCATTGGTGTATGCTATGTTTGTCGGAGTCTTTAGGTGTATCAATTTTGAGGTTTGGTTGACATTGATGCGAGGGTCGAAGTTCGAACAACTTGTTGATTGTCGAACACGAAACATCCGATGTTTTGTGTTGTGTCAGTAAAAAGAATTGTGGTTAGACATTGATTCGAGGGAGCGGCTTCAATGGATTAATGGATACATCAATACTTATTATTGTAGTCAATCCGAAGTATAAATAGGGGTAATAATTTTAACATGTCTGTATTAATCTATGCCTAAACTTAACTCGATGTAAATAAAGAAAGATTAACTAGAAGAAGAAGAATTAGAAGATGAACAAAAACAAAAAGATGACAAAGAAGAAAGGAAGAGTTATTTTATTAGGGTATTATTATTATGTTTTTACTATTTTCTTTTTGATAGCTTAGATACTAATTATATGGACAACAAAGCGCTAAGTAGAAGCTGTAACGTATAGTTATTTACACATTTTACAACCAATAAAAAAAAAATTTAAAATATTTTTACAAATTTATATGACCGATAAAATACCATTACTAGCAAATTGAAGCATGTTTAATCCGGCTAAGGGTGATCCCTTAATGTGTTTGCGTAATGGCCGCCATTAAAACATTTATAACGATCCGATGGTTTCCACCCTTGAACCAAAACTTTAAACTATGGTTTTAGTGATTTTAAAAGGTTAGTTAAGTACATATTATGATAGCAAATAATTATTTAAATTATAGTTTTTTGTTTGGAAGATATTAGACTATATAGTAATAGAATTAGTATATTTTTTATTGGGCCTTGCCAAGACAGAATCTATACAAAATATAAAGAGGTAGCTACTTTTTACTCGATAATATTATTGGCAGTGTTATACACAAATTTAATCATATGAAGTTAAAACTCCTTTAAGTCGAAATAAATGCCTAAATCACTTTTATTTAAGAAATTTTATAATTTTTATGTACTATTAAATTTAATCCTAATAAGCTCGAGATGTATATTTGCTACACTTTTAAGCGAAAACCACGTAATGAATGGATTCGAATAATTTTACACACAGGTAGTTAAGTTCTTTGATTAATATAGGTATATCATATCTGTAGTTCACATGTCTGATATTGATATTTAATATATTTATTTATTAATTTAATAAATTAATTAATATTACATCTCATTTATCCTTTTTAACACGTTTGTATAGTAGTTTATTATCACTTAAATAATATATCACTATGCCAATAAACTAAAGTTATATAATACTAAGTTATGTTTGTTTATGTAAAGCCGAAATTTATTAAAATACATGGGACTTAAACATGATACAATATTTTGCAGATATACAACAGTATTTTCTCACAATTTTCTAAGCTACAATTTGTGTGTCTGTCAATCTATCATGATCTACTGGAAAGCGAATGTCACAGAGCAAATGAAAAGTCGAGTGTGTTTAACAAATGACTCGCAGTGACTGTGCCACTTCGATAATTGTCAAACGTTCAGCTAAAGAGGTTTATACATCGTATAGTATTTGGAAGCTTAAAGCTCACTTTCAGTTTCTTATATTACAGCTGATTTAAGCTCTTGATAACACGATTATGGCCTACTTTTTTATGTACCTAATGTATTTGATAATTTACTTATGTGTTTAAGTAATTTTTTTATGTTATAAAAATACGAAAATTTGAAAATAATATATTTAAGTAATCCATTTAGATAACTAATTGAAAACACCTCAAATGTGTATTATCATATTATCATGTAAAGAAATTTTGACAATTTTAAAGGAAAATAGTATTGTTAGTGACGTCAGAAAAAGTGTACACTTCTTTATAAGGATGATAACAGTTCAACAAAAATTTTCAAATCGCGAAGACCCTTTGACATACTCAAAGTAAAAAAAAGTATCAGAAAGAGTGTACACACTTCTTAATAGAGATTTTAATATAACAACTTATACCACTTAACTGCGCGACACAAAGTGATCAATTTTCACGCTGTCATCACACGGAGTACTCTGTCATTATCCAATCATTTGTTTTCGTAACAATTTTGTCAACTGTAAGTCAATCTTGATTCTTATTAAGCGAAAAATAACTGGAAAATTAAGAATTTTAATTTTAAGTAAATTTTTTTCATTAGATTATTTCAAATATCAATGCAATTAAAAGCCTTTCACGTAGACTTATGATTTCTTATTTATGTCCTGTAAATCTTAGGTAGGTATCATTATTACATATTATAAAACAAAGCCGCTTTTTTCTGTCTGTCCCTATGTATGCTTGAATTTTTTTTTTAATTTAAATTAATTATCCTCTCCCGGATCATAGTCCGGATCATTTTATACATATTTGCTATATATATATTTCCAGCAATTTCTTCACTACCTTACATTCTTATAATTCTTATAAAATATTTGAAACTGTGCAACCGATTTTCATTTGTTTTTTAACAGAAAGTGATTCAAGAGGAAGGTTTACGTGTACAATAAATGCGGGTAGGACGAAAGGGCAAAGATAAATAAATAAAAGACTTATAAAAAATTGAATTTACAACCGAAAATTTTGTCCTTCTATTTTAATAAACCTTCTTATTGCAAACAAAGGTACGTAGAGCTCTAATCAAATTCAAATTAGTCTAATTAAAGTAGTTAAGAGCACCTCTATAATTGTCTACGGCCCTCACATGTCGTTGTGCGATCATTACCGATCGCGTGCGCCGGTTGCGCAAGAGACCCGCTTCGGTGCGCAAACAGGCCGCGCCTGAATCACTTCCCGTGAGCACACACGTCCTCGCCTGAAGATTTGTTCCGCATGTACCCTGAAAAAAAAAAAAAATAAATAAACCCTATTTAGAGACCATTATTTGACGATGAGTTGGTGTAGTGGTTACGTAATAGTGATCATTGCATTCTGTGGGAAGGGTTGTTGGTTTGTTTCTACATTGGAAAAAACATTTGTTCTGTACATTGACCACCAATTGGAGCAGTGGTAATGCTTTTGTGAAGGGTTGTGGGTTCATTCCCATATAGGAATATCCATTACTTATGTGGTATATACATGCTGCTACCTACTAACTGCCTAAGTTTTCTAGTGTTTGAGTTGGAGTTTGAGTGATAAAGGATTAAAAAGGATATTTCTTATAACATAGGAGGAAAACGAGCAGGCGAACCACCTATGGAAAGTAGTGAGTGCCGCCCATGAACACTCGCAGATATGAACTTTACCTAACATAGAAAAATATATGTACTGTACAAGATGCACATTATAAATACTCATTCAAACATGTAATTAATTAATTTAATTATTAAGCTAAACCTAGAACCTATTGTTTTATTACTATTAGTATTTAAAACTACATTACCACATAAATTATACTACTTATTATAAAAATAGTCTTCATAATCTTACGTGTTACAGTTATTTTTATCGTTCAAAGTGGAACAAACCCAAGGCGACGAAAATCGCGATGTATCATTGCTTTTACTTGTAGCATCCGTAGAGGCGTTGCACGCTTCAGCTCCGCGAGAATTACTTAATAAATTACGATATACCAACATATCTTGCTTACTACAACACAGAAACAGTATACCATCAACCTTAACACGAAGAAATAAGGCTCATTTTACCTAACTATTCTTCCAAATAAAATGATTAAACGTTAACCTTATAGGCAAAGAAATAAAGTCGATATTACTAGATGGCGCTTAAAAAACTGCAAATGATAAGGTGGTTATACGTTTGTCCTGTCATTATTTTTGGAGGTCGACGGAGGATGCGTTTTCCATTTGGCATAGATATCCGATTCTTGAGCAATTAAATGGTTTATACCTTGATGAATGTATCCTTCAGTAAATAATGTTTTTATACTTATTAATAATTTTTATTTTAAATATGGTAAGTTTTTGAGAAAACCTGCTATTTATGAAACCGTGTTTTTGAAGGAAATGCATGCACTTTTTTCAACACATTGAAATAGTTACGTAAAGTGAAATCAGTATACATTATTCACTCACTTTTTTATTATTAGATATTTATTTAAGCAGACGAAATTATTTTCTACCCAATTAATTTACTTTAATTAATAATATATTTTTTTTGTCTGCAATTTGAGTATGGACGTATTTTTGGCTTAGTCTTTTGGCTTATGTCTCTATCTTTTATGCCAAATAAAAGCCTAATTACGTAATAAAATATGATCTATACGTGACAGTTACATCAAAAAATATACAACAAGAGCCCTCAGAATAACCTTCACAACACGTTAACGCAACGAAGTCAGCGATTGAATATTTAGTGTCCAAGGTTTCACGTCAAGCGATAACTTCGTGTTAAGGATCGTTATTATATGCATACGACCTGATTTATATTATAACCGTTTGTTTTCATAAACAATGTAAGACAAAGGATCTGCGAGATTCGACGATCTGCGAAGGTTATGACGCGTGCTTTAATATATGAGGATGACTTTAGAGGGACTTATGTTGGTCTTTTCGTTGTGTTTTTGTTTATATTTAATGTTTTACTCGGTTTTTTGTTATCGGGGCAAAAATGGTGCCAAAACTGTTTAGTAGTTGTATCGTAAAAGAATATATTATAATAATATGCCCACATCTGTATGTGTATATGTTAATACTTTATTCAATGAAGTCTCTAGATCCATATAAAAAAATTATCGTCTCAGTTAATATTATTAAAAAAACAATAAACGATAATACCACAGGACACAAACAACAACATATAAAGATATTTTTCCACTCTTTACAAAATGAAACTATAAATATAAGTTCAAACGCATGTTTCAAACAAAGTTAGTTAAAAAATAGCGTGGCACGTGTCTCAAATCGGCCCAGTACTTGCGGTGTCGTGCGCAAGTGAACCAGAAATATTTTTAATCTAAACAAATAGCGGCCGCTCTTCAAAATAAATAGCTCGCCCACTTCACTAAGGACGCGTCTGGGATCTACGGATTAGATACATTTAGTATTGGTAATATCGTTTCTTTTTTTATTATGGCAAGCTTCAGCTGGGAAGAGACAATCTCGGGCCAATAACAGTCGTAAATCTGCCTGGCGAGTTTGCCAGATTTCAAAAAAGGGACAAGGATTTTTAATGAAAAGAGAGTAAATGAAGGCGAGAAGGGTGTAGGTTACTCCTGTGCTTCTACTTAGTAAACGAAATCCAATGACATCTCTGAAAAGATATCATAGTCTCACGACATAGCTCTACCACATACAATCGTACATATAATTATAAAGACAATAATTATATGTATTAACCCTTAAAAAGTCAACCGCTTGATAAAATTGTTTACTTGCAAATTACTTGTATGTAAAGTTGTATGGAACACTAAACGATGGTTCATAACCAATGCAAAAGGAAAGTTTTGTATTTATTATACTAAAAAGTGCTAGTGTGAACAGCTCTTAATAGAATGTAAAAATCAACGTTGACCAGAGCCGGATCACTTAGGACAAAAAGAGCGCGTGTTTACGTTACATGCGAAACGGACAGTGTAGTATGGGTTACTTGGAACAAGGCATGAGCTGCAGCGACTTCGTATAAGCGACTAGCGATTTTTGCTACCAAGAGTTTTTTTTTACTATGGTAAGCGACGGTGTGGTTGAAGATGTAGCGCACTTGCTTAGAAGAAACCAGTTCGCTCTTATTCTAAATAAACCCAGGTTATAATTTATAACACTCAGAGTGGGTAGGCATTACCCTCTCTTTAGGACAAACTAGAGGTAGAATGAGACCTTTTTTCTGATATATTCATACAAATACCTATAAAAATTAAGACAATAAGTTTGTGAGGAAATAGTCAAAGCAATGAAAAGATAGTTTTGCATGGTTATTGAGATCAACCATCGATCGAAATTTTATAAAAACAAGAAGAAACTACTGCTCATATTAATTAATAGAATAGAGATAGTGGTATTCAAAATATATCGATGCTTCTTAAAATATAAAATGTACCTTCAACATTCTGCTATAAACTATTCAATAAAATAAATATAAAATTAACTCAAAATATTTTAATATCACTTGGGCCACACAATAAAAGAGTGTTAGAACGATAGTCGAGTAATTGTAACTGTTTCCAGCGATGCGTGAGAAATAATCAAAATAATCTGAGTTTATAACGTGCGATACGACATCAAACAGCCACAATCTTCAAGTTTAGAGCTGATACATGTGGAAAATTCGGAAAAAAATACGTTGATTCAATAAAAATTTTGATTACATTTGTACCTATATGACAGTTTTTTTTAATAAGTGGAAATTGTCTGTATGTAAATTTTGGGTTGGGAATTAGGGAATGTGGAATATTCGAAATAAAAGGCTGGCAACACACACGAGTGCTTGAAACATTAACAAAACATTTTCCATCAAGTGACACGCTAGGTTTAAAAAAACGTTTGATTGACATAGCTTTTCCAATAATTTTTGATATTTTTAATGCTTGTTTAATTGAGATTTATAATCTAATCTAGACAAGCATTTAAAAATATCCAAATCAAATAAGATTCTTATAAGATTTGGGGTTTATATCTAACAGCTAACTAGCTGACCCGGCGAACTTCGTATATATATCGCCCTATAATCATGAAATATCAAAAAAGTGAAAAGCTAATCTTTTCTTACATAAGAACCTTCTCCTAATAAAAACAAATACAACAAAAAAAAATCAGCCAAATCGGTCAAGCCGTTTTCATGTTACATCGTGACAACGGAAAACGGGTTTCATTTTTATATACCTATATAGATTTAAAGCCTGAAGCCAAAACAGGACACAGCTTAACACACAAATGCAAAGCAAATAATGTTTGCAGACTAATTTCGTCTCTCGTTAGATATTTTTTATTCAAATAAGAACTATAACAAAAAATATTCTAATGTACATTCTGACAGAATTCGTATTATTTTTGTAAGTTTATTACTTTGTTACGCTTTCACGAATACACTACTCGCTACATGTTTATATTTTGAGTCTTCTGATATTATTTATAATGAAACAGGTCATATCAACTAAAATTCTAGTTTTTTATATTTCTTAAAATATACGTTAAAATATTTTATTATATAAAATATACAAAAGAGTAGTCCATTTTAAAGAATGCAATTCAATTTTACGAAAAAGTTTTTTATTGGTTGCTTTAAATATAATTCTAAAAACAGTCTAAAATATCTTTATTCAACTAGGCTACATATATAACACTTTCAAATTGTCATGGTATTACTACAATCATTTATCACCGGTTCGCAAATTACTTTTTCAAAATTTAACCGGCAAGAAACTCTGATAACTCTCATGGCCTTTTAAAAATTGAAGGGTCAAAATAATAATTAATGTGTTCAACAACATAGATAGTATTAATCTTATTAGGCTTTCATTGGTTATAATATTCAAAATTCTGTAAAAAATTTAAGGCCGAAAACGAAACCCGACAATTCTGTCATTGGAGGTCCAGACAGTTACTAATATAATAAAACAAACAGGACAGAACAATTATTATAATCATAATATATTGGTAAGTTAAAATATAATTAACTGTGAAATAACGCCAAGGTCCTGTTAAATAAATTATTTTAATCAAGGATTACACACAGTCGTCACGCAATTTTGAATGCATTTTTAATAAATATTTATAATTATCGCAAAACCTAAATTTAATTCGTCTTTAGTTAAAGTTATAATCGACCTAATTAAATGTTTCGTTTTCTGTAGAGACCACTTTTAGTTAAAATTATAAGCCTTTTAACGGAATCGGAAACTTTTTAAATGAATTCGTGTATAAATGTAATACAGACTTATTATAAACTTGATATATTTATATAAAATTTGCAAGACAAAAAACTAAATAAAATATTGAAAAAACAAAGTCGTAAAGTCATCATATAAATAAAATATTTATTGATAAAACAATCGAATCTTAGGTAATGTCCTAACAAAAACATTCCAGAACTTTCTTTCATCTCGTGTGGAAACAAGCAAAATAATATTTGTAGTGTTGATGCACCACAATCGTGCCGCTGAAAGTTTTGTAGCTTATAAAACGATTACTCGATTTGTAGGTACTTCAATTGACAGATTCTGTCCATCTGTAGCCTTTTGTTGTCTGTAGAAAAAGTATGGAAATATGTACAAGATGTATTCTTGGTATAAGTACGTATCGTTAATTAAATTGTATTGTTAGTTTAGTAAAAAGTTTTATTAAATATTTTTTTATATCCACTCATCTATACTAATATTATACTAATATTAAGTAAAGTTTGTGTGTTTGTTAAAATGTAAGGGGTATCTCGATCTACTGAACCGATTTTAAAAATTCTTTTACCAATAGAAAGCCACATTTTTGCTGGTGTCATAGGCTATATAAAAAAAAGGATTGTTAACATTATGCCCAACGAAGTGGTAATGGATCAGCTAGTAATAGATATAGTGAAAACTTTACTTTAAAGGAAATATTTGAGAAAATATAGACTAAATATCGTAGACGAAATGTCTAATGAAATCTAAATTTAGAACGCAAATCGCTGTCATGACCAACTTTTTAATCGTTTACAGAAAAGTGAGATAAAAAAGGACAATTTGAATGGTTCAGTTCTTCAGCTTTAAAAACATAGGTATATTCCTGAAAACGTATATTAATTCAAATTATTCAAAGGGACTACTTTATCGTATCTATAACTTAAAAAAATAGTTTAAAAGACATTAAAAAGTAAAAAATATGCTTAACTCAATATATATGTCTATAATTATCACAGAATAACAACAACATTAACAAAAACTATTGTATTTTTAATGTAGGTTTAAATTTTAAAACTACATTTAGTTCTTTAATATGTTCATAGATGGCGCTAGGTGTGACCACAACACGAAAACTAATCTCAATATAACTAATACGAGTAATATTATGACTTCACAAGACCGAACTTTTGTATGATATATTTTATTATTATATTAAAGAATTTATGTTGACAGTAATTAATAGGAGAAACGTTATTTGTAAAAGTATCTTCCATAACTTTTTACAAATAAGAATTTTATAGAAACACCGTTTTTATTCTTGTTTTTAATTAATCTGTTAGAGCATTTATTCTATTGATACTAAATTTTTTTATTAAATTTTACGTATATAACTTATAAACGCCGTTTAAATGATTCCTAAATTAGTGTAAAAAAATACCACTTATAAGTTATTCCTTATTCATTGTGCTTTTTCTTTAGTATAACTTATAGTAATATTGTGTTATAGCACTCCCTAAAACACAAAAAAAAATAAAAAAATTGCAACCAACTTTGCAAAACAATGACACACAAGCAATTACGCGTAATTGATTGTGTAAAAACGCGTAAAAAATTAATAGCAAATAAATTCCAGCAATTTGTATTAAAAATAAACAAAATTCGAACACTCAAATTTTATTATACAACAATATTTTTGTAGAGGCAACTTATCTATGTCAAGAACGTATGTGAATTAAAATTCATGATTTTACACAAGATTATTATCACGCGGTTCGTGAGCACGGCGTAATTACGAATATAATTGTATTTACATTCGTACGGTACGTGTTTTGATTTATTATTGAACATTTCGTTTAAAACATTCAAAGTCATAAGCTATTCCGGCCGGGCTAAATAAAGAACCATCTTTCTAGCGGCATGCAGGTGGCGCTACATAGATAGGCACTCTTAACTTCTTATCTACTCTTAAGTGGATTCAGCTTTTTGTATCGTCATTGGAGCTATTTATTTTATACGTTAAGATATGTATAGCCTAGAGCTGTAATTTTACAGTTCAAATTATTTTTTAAGATACGTAAAACGTTAAGCTAAGCTTGGATTATAAATTTTCGTAGGATTATTTCGTATTGTTGAACGAAGTTGTATATGTATATGTTTGATGTACCGTAAAGTGATCGGTTAGCGTCCAGGCACATAGTGTGTATGGTATGGTATGCGGTATAGCGGTATAGTGGTAGAGCGCTGTATGCGGTGTATGCGGCGGCCGGCGTTACGTAACGACATAGGATGCTTCTTCTTGTGTTTACAGTGGCCGGAGAGCGAGTGTCGCTTGTCCCCACCGCGCATCGATCCGCCCCGCCCACCGCTCGCTCCTCCCACCTGTCCCCCCGACACCCTCCGTTCCCTCACCCTGGCCTCTCGCCTTTGTCGCGCGCCGCCCGCGCGGTCACCTGTGTCGCCCGTCCTCAGTCGCAAAGCGGCCGCGTCGCGCGCCACCCGCCTCACTACGCGCATACTATGACACTACCGTGATGGACGGCAAAGATTTCGCCACCGTCCCCGGCCTGCCGACCGGCTTAGACTATTTTATGATGCCCCGCGTCGCTCAGCCGACCCCGCAGTTCGACTTCAGAAAGCTCGGGGCCAGCTTCAGCGGGCGCGACGAAGAAAAAAATGAAGAAAGACGCACCCCCGAATACCCGTCGGACCGACGTGACCCACCACCTGCCCCGTGGCCCCTCGGGCTCGGCGTTCAATTCGTTAACCCGGCGACCGGCAAGAAGCGAGTGCAGTGCAATGTTTGTCTTAAAACTTTCTGCGATAAAGGCGCGCTAAAAATACATTTTTCGGCGGTGCATCTCCGCGAAATGCATAAGTGTACGGTGGAAGGTTGTACTATGATGTTCAGTTCGCGGCGTTCGCGTAATCGGCACAGTGCTAATCCGAATCCGAAGCTGCATTCTCCGCACGTGAGGCGCAAGATATCCGCTCACGACGGCCGGTCCGCGCAGCCGTTCCCGCTGCTACCGGCCCTCGCGCGGCTGCCTCTGCCACCACCGGCGCTGCTCCCACCAGAATTAGCAGCACGTCTACCTCCACCGCTTCAAACTCCGCACGGGCCGACCCCGTTACCTCCTAGAATACCCCTTGAAGATCTTCGTAATTTTAGTGAAATTGAGAAAATGTACAGGAAGATTCCTTCGCCAGAGGACTCTTCTCGTCACGCCTTGGACCTTGTGAAATCTCATGTGACCTCTGATTGTGAGCCTTACAGTTGCAACGACAGTAGTTCGGAAGTTTTGGACGTTGACAAGAAGGAAAGTGTTGACATGCGAGTCGATTCGCCAACGCAAGATAGACAAAGTTACGACGAGCCACAGGATTTAAGTGTAAATAAACGCAAAGATGAAATAAAACAAGAAATTATACACACTCAAACTATTAGTCGAACTGATACCGCCGCCTCCGATGATAAATCATCTCTAATTCCGAATAAACGTAAACGAAAAAGTGGAAATCCAACGCGATGTTCGCAAAATAATGAATACAGTGTTTCAGATGAAGAATATAATAGTGATTTATTTAAGAATTTATCAGTAGCGAGTTCGAGTCAAATTCACGAAGAGCCACTATCGTTAAAAAAGCAAAAGCCTGAAAAGTGGGAGCCATTTCAGAACGGCGAGGAAACAAATGTTGATTCCGAATCGATAACTCGTGTGAAGGCTGAAAGTGAATCTGATGATGAGTCGAGTGCGCCGAGTGTTGTTAGAGAAGGCTTGCGATTACGCTCCGATCTCTACACGCCTAGTGACAGTGGAAGTGACTTACACGCTTTAGAAGAACGACTCGCCCGGGCGCGATCGCCTTCAGCCAGCAGTGACAGAACCGATGAGAGACCAGACGATATTGAAATACCAATCGATGAAGAAAACCCCGATCGATGCACAGCGTGCGGTAAAATATTTCAAAACCATTTCACGTTGCGAATGCATTATCGAAACGAGCACTTGAAGCTTCTACACCCCTGTGAAGTCAGCGGATGTGATGCTGCGTTTCCCTCGCGACGGAGCAGAGACAGGCACAGCTCAAACATAGATTTGCATCGAAGATTACTATCGACGTCATCGCCTGACAGCCGCGAGCAACGGCCCGCATTCGAAGTTAACGCTGAATTACTGAACAAACTTTACGCTGACATAAAAGGTCTCGCCTCAACACTTGAAAGCCTGCGATACGGCGGCGAGGAGGCATCGCAACTACCAAACTATGTATCGGAAACAATGAAGTTCTATAGCAGAAATTTGGGCGCGTTGCAAGCTGGATTATTTCCTCAGTTAGGAGAGCGGGGGTTTTTTCCGGCACCATTTTTAATGAATAACGCGACCCCTCAGTCTGGAGGTCTCTACGGGGCTCCGGCAGGTGCTCAATCGGCGAGAGAGTCGTTGTCACCGTTGTCAGCGTCATCACCACCTGTTCTGTCCCCCGGCAGGCTGGACGCAGCGCACGCGCGTCCCAGGGATGACGCTAAACTGCTTTTTCGAGAGACTTCTGAATCCTACAAGAAAATGACGTCACTATGCGAGCGACAGGAGCAGCTGTACCAACACCACGTCCCCGTGTCATGACGCAACACCTACCCTCGCACGCCGTGGTGAAAAACTCACTCCCACCCCAGCCCGTGTGAAAGACTCTTGTATATTTAATTGTTAATAATATTAATTGTGTTAATTCTATCATAATTCGTTTTGTATTTTTCTTGTGATATTTAGACAAATATATCGTAATCCCACGAACTGTAAGTTAGGGATAGTACCTACTCGGGTATGTCTGTTAAAGCGAGTGCAATAAGGATTAAAATAATGGACGGCGTATGTACTATACTGTGTAGAATATTCGTAATCGATGTTGAAAGTAAACGTTATAATGATCAGCTTCATTTATTGTTCTGGCGCAATAAACTCATTGAGGAAAAACTACGATTGTTTTTATTTCCGAGCGCGGAGCGTGCTGAATCGAAGAGGTAATCTTGTTACGCCTTATTAGTAACAATGTTCACGATAAATGCACTTTATGGAGTCATTCGAGTGTTAACTAACATCTGCCTAACATTTTTTTCTAGCTTTTTTAACCTGTTACGGTTGCCGCACTTCGAAATGGCTTTTGACCCACGCTACACCTCATAGACAACTAACGTTAATTTCAAAACAGCATGTAAATGTTAATACCAATAAATGTCCACCAAATGACAAAGTTAAACCTTTTAAAGCGATTAAAGCGAAGTAGGTCAAAACACGACGAGAACGTGCAACCAATATTCTCATAAATTTGTAAAGTAATAATTAATATTTATAGCTACGAAGTACATCTATTTTATGGCATTCGACTTCCGTATTCAAATGAATTAACACGATTTTAATGTCGCATCTCATATTTTTTCTGATCATTTCGATGAATAATGAATTAACCGTGATTAGCATTTTTCAATATTTAGCAGTAGTGGTTTTTGAACAGTAATTTATAATGGTTTAATGAGAGAGGTATTTTACGTCCATAATTAAATTTAGCTTGAGGGGTTGTCGAGTTCCGATTTACTTTGTTTAAAAACAGACGGTTCGCTTTGGTCGGTGGTTAGCGCTTAATGTAAATAATTTGTTTACTTATTAGAAATATTTCGGGATTTCTTTGATTTGATTCATTCTATTGAGTAACGAAGCAATATAAGGATGATAATTGCTATTAAAGATTGCTTAGTATTTTAAAATTAGAAGTCTCGAAAATTTTAAAATATGTTCAACTTAATTTGGTTTTATTGAAATCATTTTAAGACCAATAAGAACATGAAAAGCACAACGACCATTAGTGGTTTATTAATATCTAATGTTTCCTTATGCCGTAGTTAAAGTAAGTATATGGTATTGGTTGTAATTGTAATTTACAAAGATTAAACATGCGTTCATATTAAAATTATCATACAAGTATCACTGTAACTTCCTCCTTAATCCGTTAAAATATTCCGAACTAAGAAGACCATTAGAACAAATAAAAAAGATTCATTTAGTATTCCGTTCAAATAAACATGTAAATCGCAAAATGTCTTATTTCGTGAGAAAAGACATTATATAGAATTAACCTTTGCATCTTAATCATAGACTTGCGGTTCTGACCACGGTCAACTAAACAAAAAGCTTTTCAAAAAAAAAATTAAATAATTATAATATTTTTTATTCATTCAGTAAGATAAGATTTGTATTGAGTCTGGTAAGTCTTTATTGAGTCGTTATTCCTATGAATTCAAATTATTATAATATTTGTTGTAATTTATTGCCGAATTATATTATAAGCTAATATAAATTTAGAACATTTAAATGGTTACAACAATGATACTTTATAATAGATATGTTATACCCATACAAATCAACCAAAAAGAGTTCCGGACAGCAGCGGCAGCACACATACATACAAGTCAAAATGATAGAAAAGAGATAAATGATAAAACCAACAAGAGAAAAAGAGATAGTTAGTTTTGTCACCTAAAGGCAAGACATCCTAAATAGGATGTTTTTGCGTCTTCAAAATTTTGCGCTTATAACATATCTATTTAATAGAATATCATAGGTTTGCAATTCAAACTTAAAGATTTTTTTTTTCTGAAGTAAGTGTAAAAGGAGTTCTTATTCTTCAAACATATCGCTAATTGTCTCTATATCGTTGTGGAAAAGTTTCTTATTAAGACGCTAGGATTCTAAATGACAATTTACTTAAGATGGAAAAATCCATTCACACTTTTTATAACGAAAATAGGTAATAATATTTACAGTAAATGTTTAGATTTTTTTCATACTGTCTTGTGAAATAATAACGCATTTTCTGAATAAAATTTTGCGATTAAATAATTACTTAAGTTCAAATGTTTAAATGACAGTATTCACAAAAACGTTACGTACACATGAAAAGGTTAACTTATAATATCTTGTAAAGTTAATGATTTTCTAAAGTAATTAATAATTAAATCCTGGATATAGTTCGGGATTTTATTTACAAAAAACCTCCTTATTTAATTAAGATTATTTTAAAATACTTTCCCAAAAGACTACAAAAAATACTACCACCAGAAACTTGTTTCACTATTTTTCGATTTATTAACTATTTTTCTAATTGCCTGACGTGTGCCTTCTGAAAAGAAGAACGATTTTATTTGATCAAGTAAAATTCCCACTCTAAATTAAAAAAAAAACTTAAAATTGCCATAGAAATAATCTTCTATAAACACTGTAAGTTAACTAACTTTAAAAAAATAATAGCCCTATAAAATGCTTTACAAAAAACTATATAAGAACAAGCATGCAATTTGCGCAGTGTCCCATCTCGCGAGAAACTGACGTATTTACGAATTAACCCGAGCGACTTAATAACAGGCTTGCGAACGTTAAATGTAGAAATGTAGTAAACGCCTTAGGAGCAAAAAATCCGACTGAGATTTAGCTAGACGGTACAAATTATCGTTATTTTGTATCAATGTTTTGGAATTTGTTTGAAAAAAAATGTTATTAGTCTAGCTAATATCCTTACTGTAAGTAAAACTCAAAACGTACCTAATACTACGGAAGATATAAGTACTAAAGAATGATCTTTATATGAATAAGGAACATTAAAACTTAACATGAATTCTTTAAATTGTAAAAGTGCTATAGACGTAATTCTTATAACTATAAAAGTCAGATCATTTATATATAATTCACTTACGAATTAAATTTTAATCATATAATGAATATTAGGGTGTGGAGTTTTATATGTTTGTTACTCTTTAACGCAAAATCTCCTAAATGGATTACACTAAAGCTTAGTATAATGATTGGTTAAACCTTGAATAACCACATATAAAACTTTTTATCATTAAATTGTAGCGAAAATACGTGAAGAAATAAACATATTTCCAGTATGTATTTCCACAGAGAAATACTCAAGGAATAGTACCTTGTTCTAAAAATATAGGTCAATTTTCACTATTAGAAGTTTGTGTAATAAACTTAATTATGATGGTCGTATTGCCAAATTACTATTACCACTATTACCTATCAAGGCTTCGATGGCGCAATCGAAATAATAACTTAATAACATACGGTTTGACAAAATGTTGTTCAATAGAGGAACCATTTGTTCAAAGTTGCGGTTAAAGAATTTACTTAACTTACTTACTTAACATTTAAGTGTGGTGTGGTAAAGGGCGTTTTTATTTACATTAATTTTTATGGTTTTAGTTTCTGAATATTTTCATTATTTTATATGATAATATTAATGCAGTAAATATCGTTGGTTTTTAAATATTATATAATACCTAGGTTGAATTTATTGTGTTTCGCTTTCTGTTTGTACACTTTAGGATTCCAATTAAAAGTTCGAGTATTTTTTATAAATAAAGATATAGTTCAAAATTAAATCTTACCTCAAAAATTGTATTTTCTATTCTATTCTTCGTGAAATGGCAGTGCTGAGTTGCCACAATTTTGCCAATGTCTTGTTGTGGGAGGGCCAAAAATTGTATCGTTCAAGCAGAGATCTCAAAAATTGTCACTGTCAGTGTTAGGTACAATTTCTATTAAATATTATACCTTATGAGGGGTAGTTGAATAAATGTTTGACTTTGACATTCTATGATCTTGACATTGGCAAAATTGTGGCAACACAGAACTGCCATCAATCACAAAAATTGAATAATCTACCTACATGGGTAATTTCAAATAAATTAATTTAGAAATATTAATGTGAAAGAGAACTCTTTTTCTAGAAACATCCGTAGGTACATTCTTACTAACTCGTATTTATATTAGAAGTTCGGGGCTATCGATTTATCGTAAAATACTTATTAAATAAATAATAAATAAATAAATATTTTCAGGACACTTATACTTATACACCGCGCCACCTAGTTCCAAGCTAAGCAGAAGCTTGTGTTATGGCAACTAGAGAACGGAATAAATTACATATACATACTTTTCTTTTTTTAAATACATACATATAGTACATAGTAACACCCAGACCCCAGAAAAATACAAATATAAATTTCAAATATATTTTTCCGGTGTGGGAATCGAACCCACGACCCTTCGCGCAGAAAGCAGTTGTGCTACCACTGCGCCAAGCGGTCGTCTAACTATATATAATCTATAGTTATCTTTACTAAGTCTACAATCTATGTTCAATAGGATCCCATAAACAAACTCCTACATATTGGCATATAGCTGCCGGCTGTACCCAAATTGTCGGCAATCAGGATATTAATTAGTGCTTGACAAACTGCGGTTTACGTCCGGGATTAAATTTGATTCCCTTACTTTGAAAACGATCGTGCAGAACGTGAGTAGTGTGTCTCGTATCAGTTTGGGGAATTTTACTAAGACGCAGTATAGGCTTATACTATAGGTATAATTTTTTGACTAGCGCGGAGGACAGTGCTCAAACGCAACACATATTATTCCATATGTACCGTCATTCTGTTAATTTTAACGTGTTGTAAAAATGTAAATTTTGATTGAACAAATTATTCTTATTCTTATTCTTATTATAAATAAAAATTATGAATTTTAAATGATCTATTTTTTAATAGAAATTAATCACTAAATGAATGAGGCCTACGTCCAGCCGTGGACAGGGATAGGCTGAGATGATGATGATGATGATGAATCACTAAAATATTTATTAATTACTTATTGAACCACACTACAATATTTTTTTGATAAATCAAATAAGTTGATTGGTCGGGGGTGTTTGCTGTATTCTGAAAGTAATAGATGATTCTAATTAATCAAAAAATGGTTATTTTGTCCTCTTGTTTAAAGAATATATTTATTAGTTATACTAACGCTTTATTGAAGTATCGTGTAACATGCTTATTTAGAAAATCTAGTGTCGTAGAAGACAGTAAAGGTCCTTGACCTCTACCTGATGCAGTAAGACGGAACAAAGTGGTGTTTTGGTCGGTAGAAGATCAGTCTTCTATAACCCATGGTGTTTTCTTTAAAACTCATAGTTATCTTAGGAGAATTTCCTGACCAAAAAAGACACTCTTTCCAACACTCCGTATTATAGATTTATTTATTACTAGCTGTACCCGCGACTTCGTCCGCGTAGTGAAGTGTCTTTGGGTAGCATTTTTGAAAATGCCAGACCCGCGCCAACAACGTTCACAAGTTCAACGTGATTCTTTAAATTGCCATAACTTTTTTATTTATCAACCGATTGACATGAATTAAACACTAAAAGTTAAGTGAAGCTTACCACAATATATCATTGACATAATTATCAAAACCCCATCTAGATAGGATAAGCCGTCTCTGAGATAATCTCAGTGCACAAACAGACAATCGGACAAACAGACAAAAATCATTGTTTTGGCTTCTATTGCGTTAATAAAGGACTCCTATAATATTTTTTCTCATATATCTTCCATGTACAGACAGGGACTCGTTACGTTTTTATCATATGTATAGATTCAACTTATAGAAAGTAAGTCTTTTATATTTCACTGTATACAATTTTACTACCAAATTAGTCGGAATTTCCAACATCTAGTTCCATGTTAATTACAGAATGACAATTTCACAAAGACACCGCCGCCCTCCGGCGTTCTTCGAGACGGGACACTAAACTTTATTATACAGATTAATTGTGCCGGAAGCTTATAAAATTATAATTGTATAATTTACATAAATTTGGGTCCGTGTTAGTTAGTGAGTTTATTTAGTACATACAATATACATACACTATATATATTCAAACTTACTATGAGACTCGCAGTCTATATGATATAAGCCTAGTTTTGGTTGCCTGAAAGATATCGCTTCCTAGCGATAAGGACGCCAATTGGCTGAATTGTGTAATTTGTTTTATGGAGTCCCTTTTTGTCAATGAAGTGTTTTTTTTATTTATTTATATTACTAGGTGTTGCCCGCAATTTCGTCCGCGTTAGTTTCGGTTAATATGTCATGGATATTTTAATATATAATTTAAGGATGAAACATTAATTCATACATATTTTTCGGCTAACTAAACCTTTCATTGATTCGATACTATTGGACGGAGCGTGATTTTATATAGACTATAAAATAAAGCCTTTCTCGAAAAAAGGTTAACCTTTAAATAGGTGTAATAGAAGAAGAACTGTTAAATGGGTTAAGAGTAAACTAAATAAAATTTTCAAAAATATGTTTAATTTTTTAATCACCTTGACATTTCTTCATCATCTTCAGTGTCGTATTACGAACTTTATTTTAAACGAAAAGAAATACAAAAAAAACAGTATCAAATCATTACATTCCATAGTATGAAACAAAATTGCTTTCTTTGTCTGTCCCAATGTATGCTTAAATATTTAAAACTACGCAACCGATTTTCAAGCTTTTTCTTTAAATAGATAGACTGATTCAAAAGGAAGGTTTATATGAATTATATATGCGCGCGAAGCCGGGGCTGGTAGCTAGTATAGGAATAAATAACTTAATAACGCGAAGAAAATATTAATACGTATATAATTTAATAGACAAACGTTAATCTATAGAGGAAAGTCTTAAGATCGTCTCGCCCGGGGGCTCACTTTAATCTGTCCTCAGCACAAAGCCTTGACTAGGAATGTTTAATGATTCTGTTTAAAAATTCTTAAAGATGTTCCACGGTTGCGCCTAGCAAACAATTCCCCTTCAACTGTGTATTTCTTCATTTGATTTTTTAATTATGTTGTTCTATGGTATTTGCTTTTAGCGGGAATTAAATTGTTTCTAAGAATATTTAGTATCTATGTATTTATTATCTGTTTTTTAGTTACAGATATAACTACGAGCTGGGTCACTTTCTTTTTTGTTTTATAACAGTACCTTATTATAATTATTAAGATTAGATCTAAAACTTCAATAATGTTTGTTTTTGCTGCAATTAAATGTTGCCATGTCTAAAACAAATAAGACACATACAATTTATACAAAAGTTAGTTATAAAAAACAAACAAACTGAAGTTTAATGTTATTGTTATTAATATAAGACTCACTAATGTTACTTGATAAATTATATAGAAGTAGCTGTTGCCTGCGACTTCGTTCGCGTGGACAAGTC
This sequence comes from Eurema hecabe, assembly GCA_026213755.1. Lineage (NCBI taxonomy): Eukaryota > Metazoa > Arthropoda > Insecta > Lepidoptera > Pieridae > Terias > Terias hecabe. The sequence goes on along the minus strand of JADANM010007051.1, from coordinate 7,633,555 downwards.
TGACCCCCCCTTCTCACCTCGTAACCTTTTTTAAAAAACCCGTTAAAAATTAGCCTGTTTTATCTCAGGCTCTAGAGCACCTGTGTACCAAATTTCGTCTTAATCGGTTCACTACTTTTAGCGTGATGAAAGGACAGACCAACAGACAGAGTATAAACTACATATAGTAGAGTACAAACTTTCGCATTTATAATATTAGTATGGATTATTAGAATCACCAATCTGTCATCATAATAAAATATCTTAAAAATTGAAAATTAAACCACAAAAATTGTACAATATGAATATCAAAGTAACAAAACCAATAAAGCACATATCTTTTATCATGTAAATTCGCATCGTGAGGGTGTTATGAATATTTCACATGTTGTGATCAAAGACAATCGCGGTACGTCACGCCGCGTCAGCCATGACGTTTCAAACGTCAAACGTCATAGATTTTCCCGCGCTTTTGATATTTATCGTAAACGTCATACGCGGTTTAAGGAAAAGTTTGTATAATTAATATATAGAGTACCTATATAATAGCTAAATGAATGGGTTTTTTGTATAACTTTGTTGTAAATATTTGAACAATAATATTGTGTAGTTAAACAGGATAAAAGAATAATTATCTTTCTTATGTTTCTACTAATAATTATTAGATAAATTTTATTATCATGCTAAATTTGGAAGTCTGAAGAAATATACATATAACAAAACTAATGAATAGTAATGAATTTTACTTAAAATTTAATAAAAAAAAAACAAATATCGTTTCAATACAATATAGCTTTTGGCTACCACTTCATTTGGGTAAATAACTTGACGCTTTTCAAATTACTTCAAAATTTTTATTTATATAACTGAGATTTCAAGAATTTTTTTTATGTAAAAAAATTTAAACGTCAATTTAGTAAATTATTGTAAAAAAATGACCGAACTATTTAAATTGTGGACAACCCTAATGAGTTTAAAAATTACCTTTTTACGATCGTAGCCTAAGTAGCCTAGTAGATTACAATTCTAAAGCTAATTTAAAACAATGTGACGATACCCCTATCACTACCCCTCTTATATTTTATAACATTTAAAAACCAAATTGCATACGAATAAAAGTGTCATCCAAGCATAGCATTAAAATGTCTTCCTTCATACCATCTCACGGTGGGTTCACAATCTTATAGGGCTATCACTTGTCATATTACCCGCATGAAGCTCAAATGCAAAATTCACCGGCTCGTGACAGCCCTGACACGCGGAACTGTTGCCACTGACAAGTGACAAGTGTCTATGGTACTTTTGAGGTTTTAAAACTGTATGACTTTGAGTGTCGTGCGTGAATATTGTTTGTTTATGTTTAGGTTTCCTTTTTATGAAGAACAAAGCTGTAAGTACATTTAATAGTCCGGGACCACTGGTACATTTTTCCAATTGATTACTATCAAGCTAATTTTTCGTGA
>JADANM010007051.1:7607846-7622379 GCA_026213755.1 Eurema hecabe | reverse complement strand
TATTTATTTATTTATTTATTTATTTATTTATTTATTTATTTATTTATTTATTTATTTATTGGGTACAACCACATCATAAATAATTAAATATAAATAAACAATTACTTTAGGTAACAATTATCTATTATGCATGACAAAAACGGTGTACATAATTTAGGCTGAAAACACATTTTTAAGGTTTTATATAATAATAATTATTAAATAATTGAAAGGAATTTATTTGAGGCTAAAAAAATAAGGATTAAGAACCTGTTTATTCCATGTATTTCGAAGTAGTGTTTTAACTATTTTTAATTTTTAATTTTTAATTTTAATTTTAATTTTAATAATATATAAAGGCGAAAGTTTGTAAATATGGATGTATGGATGTATGGATGTATGGATGTTTGTTACTCTTTCACGTAAAAACTACTGAATGGATTTGAATGAAACTTTACCACAATATAGCTTATACATCAGAATAACACATAGGCTACAATTTTTGAGGATTATAAGGGAGGAAAGGGAGGGTCACAGTTTATGTGAAAGTCCACGCGAACGGAGTCGCGGGCAATAGCTAGTTTTTAATAATTTAAAATATCTCTTTTAAATTAGAATAGACTCAATAGGAAAATACCTCTTTATTTAAGTATATCTGTGGTCTTAGCTTTTAAATATTAAATTAAAATTAATTTCGACTAACATTAATTTTAATTTAGTCAGGTATTTACTAAAGGGACTCGTAGAAAATGTTGTAAGTATTTGAAATCCTACTTTCGTATTAAGGTTCAGGATGATTTTTTTTTTAAATTCGTTTGTCAATTAAAATTAGAAGCTAAATTAATTAATATTTAACAAATGGGGTTAGTGACATATGCTTAAGATATGTTTCTTTACATGCTACTTTTTCTACGTACAATATAAATAAATTGTAAATGGAAGTCTTGTGAATTGGTGTATTAACTATGAAAGTATGAACAAATACATTAAATTCAAAAGTATTACTATATATATAGCCTAGTTAAATAGCCTAGTCCAATCTAGTTACCTAACATTGGACTTTGAAAAAATGCCTATGTTATTTAAAAAGGACCTGTATACCTAGAAATATAACCCTATCAGTTTTAAATGACCATAGCGGATAACCTTGACCCTTAAGTTTCTGATTGGGGCCGCATGTCGTTTCGCTTATTACTTGTCTCTCATAGATATCGGATGCGCACGCGCAGCCTGATGATATGTTATTTACACGACTGCTTTGCCGAGAACGTAATTTATTTTTGATATATTCATACATCGTGTTTTGAGGTCGTTCGGAGTACAGATGATGTGGATTTGTAATACATTGAAATAATAAATATTTTAATTGATTTGGTTAATCTATAAGAAGAACGAATTTTTATACTTAGGTTTGCTACTAGACTACTTTTAGAGCGATAGTCGAAACTCAAGTAGAATATAGGTTAAATTTTGTTGTAATTTTAACTAGTGACACACGACGGCTTTGCTCGCACATTTCATGATGTAAGCTATCCTTTCTTTAAGTTGGATCAAACTTAAAATCGGTTCAGTAGTTTAGGAGTCAATCGCGGACAAACAACGTGACACGAAATTTATACATAAATATTAATATAGTAAACGCGACATTTACGAAATGTTATACATTCTTATCTACAAAGAAAGAATGAAAGTACAATATTAGGTCATAAGAATAGTATACCTAACTATATATAGCATATGACTTTTCATATGCTATATATAGTTAGATGCTATAAACGACAATCGTTATCAACAGCCATCCAAAACAGACGACAGAAACCAAACATTCTAGTAACAAAAAGCATGTTTTCACGCGCAACCATAACTAAAGTTTTATAAGGTGTTAACAATTCCGATACAAAAGCTGTGTAGGGGCTATAAAAAGCGGATTAGGCGGCCTTCTTAGAATTACAAATAGTTAAAAATCAGTTAACAGCCGGTGTCGATGTCAGATCATTTCGATCGTGCATATCGGGTGGGAGCCATTGTGACGTGACGTCACGGTTCTTTTGTCACTATGTGTGTGTATCTGTGTATCAAAGGTCTGTTCTTAACTTAGCTTGTCCGACTAGGATAGGTTTAGTTTTAGGTATAGGCTAACAGGTTTCATTTGTTTTTAGTTAAGAATAGATTGGTCAGTTGAGAGTATTATATTTTACTATTTATATCAATTATCATAAAAGTTGATTTTCGTTTATAAATAATCTGTTACATATTACAAAAAAATCAATTCTGAGTAAGTACTCAGATGTGACTAATTAATTTAACAAAATTAATTAGTCACATTACTATATTACCTAGACATTTTTCTATAGGTACATTATCTTATATCTTTTTAATTTTTATAAAAGTGATATAAAAAAGTATGTATATAAGAATATTAATAGAGATAAAATAAACAGACTAAACTACCTTCAATGTAAACTAAATTTCTAACTCGATTATCGATATTCTCCCTTTTTACAGCTTGGCTTTGCTATAGGTGTATAGCATACATATTAGGGATATAATTATATTTAAACTAAGCCTTCAAATCTATTAAAACAAATTCTATTTAGAAGTTCATTCCCTACACGGTAAACATCGATACTCAGTCTGTCATTCACTCGGTTCACAAGAATCGATTCTGTCCCGATAATCGAGTATCGTCAAGTCATTCAATTTCTTCGGTAGGAGATTGAATCACGTATACGAAATGGATTCTTTCTAATTACCTGGGATATGTCAAACGTTGAGGGCTAAATGTGGGAGGTAGCGGTAGGGTCAAACAAAATGGCTGACACCGAAATTGGCGCGTTTTTTCGAAAAACGCGTTCAGTTTTTCCGTTAATGTTGATAGCAAAGGAGTTTTTATTTTTAATTTAATATTTTATAATAATAATAAGGCTATTTTATATGTATTTTGAATTTTCATGCGAAAATCATCTTATCATAACGACAATTTTTTAAACTCTTTCTGACCTATCAGCTTATGAATGATGTTTCATTAGATCTACTATCTATGTTAAATATTTAATAAACCATAAAACCGTTTTATCGACATTAACAATAACTTTTTTTATCTTAGTATTATCCTTTGTCAATGGTTGTCTAAATAGGGCTCATAGTTTTAAAACTGCTTTTTCATAGTAAGTTATATTTTCAACTTCTCTACTCTCTTTATAACAGTGAAGCATTCTCTTCTTTTTTCTACTATTTCTCTGCTATATTCTTTGTTTCAGATCGCTTGTATTAACATAAACAAACTAGCGACAATCTCATTTCTTATAGACAAGGCTCGCGAGGCGCCATGATATAACGAGTTGGTAGACAGTTCCCACGAAGCAATTTGTCACACATATTGTCAGAAATAACGGATCCTTAGTAAATACTTCCTTTTTATTTATTACTTATAGTAACTATTAACTAACTATTACTTAAAAAAATAATAGTATAAATTGCATATCGGCGTCGGATTTCTTTTGTTCTTTTTCTCTTTATAATAATGGGTTGCCTGGAAGAGATCACTCGTTAGTAATGAGATCGCCTGTTACAAATGTTGTATCCAATGAAATGTTAATGTTGTATTGTAACTAAGAGTGAATAAATAAAATAAATACATAAATAAATCTTATATTATACGTTATATATACTGACTAACTTTTACGTGTGATTTCGTTTGCTTTCACCTCTGTAGGTATATTTTTTCTGACAAGCTGAGCTGACAAGCTCCACGAGTGTTCATGGGCGGCGATGACCACTTGTTGTGTTATAAAAAAAACTTCAAGGTTTATGGTTGCTCTCACTAAAACTGTGAGTGTTTTTTTTCATAAATATTATAAAATCTTAATATATAACAACAACAAGTTAGGTACAACATTATTTACTAGCTGTTGCCCGCGTCTCCATCGTCGTGGACTTTCATATAAACTTTCGCTGCCTCCTTATTTACCCAGTTAAAAAGTAGCCTATTTCTCAGGCTCTGTCTACCAAATTTCATTACAATCGGTTCATTAGTTTTGGTGTGAATGCGTAATAAACAGACAGACAGACAGTCAGAGTTACTTTCGTATTTATCTAAATATATATAAATTACGTGTCACGTTGTTTAACCGCCATAGATTCATAAACTACTGAACCGATTTTAAATTAAATTAAAGATAGGATAGCTTACATCATAATATATGCAAGCGAAGCCGGAGCAGGTCGCTAGTAAACAAAGAAGGTACAACAATAATTATAGATTAAAACAGCAATACCCAAAAGCCTCCCGTCCGGCGCCACAATGTCACAACACGTCGCAACACAGTTCCCACGAGGCAATTTGTCACACATAATCTGACTGGTTCTGTCAAAATGTATTTATTATTAACATTTAATCTTTGATATTGTATGCAATTTCATTGATTAAGGATGTTGAATAATCTTGTATTAGCTAGTATCCTCAGAATCATTGGTAAATATGACACTAACACAATAATTAACTAATTATATAATTAAGGAAATAATATTGAAAAAAATCGTATCGGGTCGTATTTTATTATCTATATATATAAAAGAAAGTCGTGTTAGTTACACCATTTATAACTCGATAACGGCTCAACTGATTTGGCTAAAAATTGGTGGGGATGTAGTTTAGAACCAGGAGAAGGACATAGGATACTTTTTATCATTAAAAGTAAACGCAGACGGAGTCGCGGGCAACAGCTAGTTTGAAATATAAATAAATATTTCAAGCAAAAAAGGGCCCAATAGCTATGTTTAATAAATGCATAATTATGGATTAAACCGTAGGACGGCTAGTATAGTATAATCTACCTGTATGCCTAACCTTATCTAAATCCATTTAGTAGTTTACGTGAAAGAGTAACAAAGATAGGTACATATATCGTAATTTACTAGTATAATATGAGTTGGATTATATTTCCCAAACTTGTTTGCATCAATCCAATATTATATTAAAAAGACATGTTACAAGCGCAAATTTTTAAAGAAGCAAAAACATCCTAATTAGGACGTCTTACCTTAAGGTGATCGGTTGCCTGACTGACAAAACTATCTCTTTTTTTCTTGTTGCTTTTTATCATTTAGCACCTTTCTATCGTTTTGACTTGTAAGTATGTATGTGTGCTGCCGCTGCTGTGCGGAACACTTTTTTCGGTTGATTTTTTAGAGTATAACATATCTATTAACTATAATATCATTGCATCAATCTAAAAACGATATAACATAAACTGTTATAGATACACTAGAAATATCCTTTTGTGTTAATTGATCATTACACATTACGCATTACTCAAATTCCTGTTATCCTTAAACCGCAATACACGTGTTCTGTTAATAGAATATAATGTGATGACACCTTTATTAGAATACTGTAATAAAAACGCAATAAATTATTATGTTATTACGTACTTAATAAAAAAAGGTTTTCAACTTCTGTTCAGAAAATACTTCTGCTGTAATACTAGGTTTAATGTTAACATCCATTGGTGTGACTGCATAGAGGATACAGCAGATCACACACTTGTTGTGTGCCCTGCTTGGGACGAGCCTCGTATGGCACTGATGGATCTGTCCCTTCCGACTATTGTTCGTGCGATGGTTGACGGGGACAGGTCGTGGCGCGCGGTGGTCGCCTTTTGCGAGATAGTGATATCTCTAAAAGAAGAGGCCGAGCGAGTCCGCGAGAATGATCCTCTTGCGGACCCAAAACGGAGCAGGAGGCAGGCTGGGAGGCAACGACGAGCCGTGGCCGCTTTGCGTGGTAATGGGGAACATCATCTGACGCATTAAAGCGTGTGACGTGTGTGTTTTGTGTGTGTTTTTAGAAGAGGGCCCTGATATGGGGAACCGCCGTGGGGTTCGCGAAAGAGTCTGCGAAGGTGCCCGTGATCCCCACTCACTGCGGCAGAACGACAAACAGTGGGGTTTTGGTCGGTAGAAGTCCGACATAACCCATGGTCCTTCCCCGAGGTCCATGGGTATCCTATGAGGATTTCCCCACCATAAAAAAAAGGTTTAATGTTAACATTCGATGGCACTTTAAGAAAGATAACACAATGCAGATACTGTAAACATTTTTAGAATCGAAATTAAGCAACATCACCTTGCGGAATCAGCTCTTTTACCCGGTATTTCGATGCACGATTTTTGGTGCCACTACAAAAGAGAGTTCTCCTCTAACACTTGAGGCACACCACAAGGATGTGTAAAAAAAATTGTAATAGAATAGGAAATGAACGTCTGCTTTCAACGAGAAAGAGAGAAAGAAGAGAGATATTTATTATATATAGTAGTTTTAGCGTGATGGAAAGACAGATAGACAGACAGAATTACTTTCGCATTTATATATATTATTATATATCGATACTATTCTAGCACACGCTATTCCAATAGTATAGGAACAACTATCGCATTTAAAACATTAGTAATGATATAACAGAAGCCGCGATGATACGTCATCAATGAGATGATATAGCCGTGTCATTGCGCATAAATCATTAGCGCGCACCTGATGTCAATTAAATGATAATTGCAAGTATTTTCCCCCACATTGTCATTCATTACTTCGTCTTTAAATTAAGACGGTATTGTTTTGAAAGGGGACGTTGGAATAGCTACTAGTTATTACTAATATTTCATTGTTTCATACTGTTATTGGTTCAATAATAAAAAAAAATTGACAATATAATTATAAAAGTTACAATATGTGTAACTAGCTGTTGCCCGCGACTCTGTCCACGTGCACTTTCATTTAAACTTTGGCCCCCTTATAAAATTTTCTTTATTTTTAAGATGAATTCTGCTATTCGGGGCGGGGGCAATTCCAACGAACCAATAAGCATTAAAATTGGTCTAGCCGATCTCGACTTATAAGTGTTGTAATAATAGCCCTTTTTGTACCTATTGAATATTTTGTTAAAATGTATCGGTATATCGAAAGTGGACAAACTCTGAAACAAACAAATAAATAGACATATATAGCTTACATATTAAGTTATAACAAGGTAAAAGTTAAAATAATTAATATATTTTATATCAAGCTTTACAAACAAACAATCAAACAGACCCCGGACAGGAGTAATCGTCAAGACGAATCGAACGAGCTCAAACACGATACAGTTGTGTCGTTTATTTACTGAGTTCCTATGGCCGCCTTCAGGTTCCATCATCAGAACAGCTCCATGTGATAATAATTTTAGATTGTCATACGATTTACGATGCACAATTTCAACTCAATCGGTAACCGGGAAGTGGGTCAAATTTAACTTGCAAGATTTGATTACAAACAAACAGACCCGGATAGGTGAAACCATACAAAAGCTTGAAAAATACACGACAAATGAGATCAATTATATCCAAGCGCCTCAACAAAAATGTCATCCGTCTGCGACGAATATATTTGATAATTACCAAAAAAATGTGAACCGGAGATAAAAGGGGAAACATATAAATCACCTCTCGTCTAATTAACTCTTTACGACGCGCAATTAAGAAAACTTTGAAAAAATATATAGCGTCTTTATTGCGCTGCGGACGAGCGCCATGACAGTGAAGCGATTAGGAATTTGCATAGAAATATGTAGGGGATGATTATTGGTTTGATAGAATATGATATGATGGAAATACTATGACAATTAATATGAGGAGATGTCTTAAATAGTATTAAATAATGTGCTCTTATAATATTATTAATAATATATATTTTTTTATTTTTGACGCTACTGAAACAAAAAAACTAAGATATTCTGTGAGTAGCGTGGAAATTATCTAGAGTATTATTTTAAATAGTTTATATATTGAAAATAAATTGACACATAATTTCCTGAAAATAAATGTTATAAATAATAGACGCAGAATAGGCGGCCTTTTTACTTGGCAGCAGTGTCTTCCAAGGAACCTTTTGGGGTAATTAATCTACGATGTATCCATATTTCGTATACATATAAAATATATACGAAAAAATAAACTTTAAATGCTTACATGAGACATACCGCCAAGCGACATCCAAACAAGAAATTCTCAAACGTATAGATCATTACAAGTCCAATTAAAAGTAATTAGAGGCAAATTTAACACGACTAATAAATAATTTGTTAGTATTTTACCACCTGTTCATTAAGTGAGGTTGCTGACACCTGCTTTGACGCCGCCATTTTAGTTATTATCTAGTTTTAATTATAATTAGTATTTTATTTAATTTAAAAAATAAAATTCGATAGCCAAGGTACTTTTAGTACTTGACGGCGAAAAGTAAAAATATAGCCCTATACCTTTATGTTCTTTGTGAATGATATTTTATAAAAAAAATATATATTTTAATAATATGACCTGTAGTTCAGGAGATTAGTACATTCAAACAAACATTTTATTTAAGTCTTATATATTAGTATAGATAGGAAGAAACTCAAAACTCTTATTTTTATTTTTACAAACGGTACGATATTGTTAAGTGATAACGTTCTTTATGTCACCACAATGAGTATAGTAACCGTCAATTACCTTTAGCGGTGAACGAAACCTGCGCAGAAGTCTAAGGTATCGAGGTAGCGGTGCGGCGCGCGGAGCGCGTGATCGTCGGGTGCGCGAGCGTTGATTGGCTGTCCCAGTCGTGTTGTCTTACTCGCACCAACGAGCGCGATTCTACCGATCCGCACCTATTCTCGTCAATCGCTAAATATTCGTGACGGTTACTATAATTCAGAAGATTTTTATACAACACTATACATTGCCCTGTTGAAGTATTTCTTGCTAATCGACTTTATTTTTGTGCCTGATATCGTAATGATGTCTTCAAGTAATATATTCATATACTTTAAATATTTTATATCGCAAATTAATAACAATTTGTAAAGTTTACGCACATCAAGAAAACATTTTAATTGCGAAAACCTGTATCGAAATGTTAATTCGCATTGCATTAATGTTATGAAGACTTTTAATCAATTTGACGACATTTCGGGATAAAAAAAACCTGCTACTGACTTAAAAAAAAACATATATTATTCGAATATATTAATACATAACTCGTCAGGCTTGGGCGGACTGTTTGAAGTTAATTATGTTATAAAATCGACCATTTTCTAGTCAAAATCACTGTTTAAAATAGTGCTTTAGATTGTTTTATGGGTCGTGAATGTAAATTACATTGAATAATATTCAAAGTAGACAATTTTGTCTATTTACATAGATCTTCGCCGCAGTGCGCTGCATCATAATGCGATTGCTTTCGTAGATTTTAATTTTTCTTAAATTTCCTATAGCAGCAACATTATCGGTAGGCTTGTTTGTGTGTGTCTTATTGACCATTACATACAGTACATACAGTTTTGGCTTCACTTATAGCGGTCTGATATTATCAAGGGAATTTAATATCTTGTTTAATTCTTATTTTAGTAGTTACCAACTGACTTGAAAGTTATTGTTAATATTTACTTATCATCTCCATTTATATATTTGTACTACTGCTTAGGTTATTTTTCTCTATATGACAATGCTTACGTACCGCCTATGTACCCTACTATGCAAGCTAGGCAGCCAAATCAACGGGGCACAAATAGTTTATTATATAATAATACAATCAGCCTTCACTTATGGCTAGCCAACAAATTCGGTAATTACTATTCAATCACTCACGACAATTTTGTAAAAGCAAATAAATTGAATTGTCAACTCGTGACTACATCAAGGTCAGATTATTACTCGCTGAGTGGTCGTTTGAATAGCGTTATGGTAATGACAACGGTTAGTGTAGATATAAAGGTTCTTAGTTAGGAGGAGATTATGTATGTCTTTTTTAATTGGTCGGGTTTTTAAATCAACACAGAAAGTTTGAGTCATGTTGTAAGGACTTAAACTCAATACTTGACTTGTTCAAAATATTTAATTTTTGTAATCTTTATTTTTTTTAGCTGTTGTGGTGTTCAAAAATGTATTCTATTCTATTTATGATGAAATGGCAAAGTATCGCTTATTAGCCTGCAACCATATCTGCCAGTGTCAAAGTGACAGGAATACAAACTGAAAATTCAAAATTGTACAAAGTATCTAATAGAGAATTGATATAAAAAAATAAATTGAGACATTTGACATTCAACATCATAAAAACGTCAAAATTTGCCACAGGGTTTTGACGTCACAATAACGGTAAATATGTTTGGTTACTTAATTACTTCATCGTGTAATTTTATGTCACTTGCCGCCACGATACAGCATTGCTGAAAATTACATTAAGATCTATTACACAAGTAAGTCCTCAATTAGTTATTTAGGAAATATACCTTAATTTTTTAGGAAATATTGAAATTTATAAAATGAAGTATTTAAAATTTTATAACAGTTTGCTTTTTTTAAAATCGCCAAAACGCAACGTTATTGAAACTAAATATAAAATCCAAATTCGAGCGAGCAAAACCATTGACAACAGTTATACGTTTTAAACCTTTTTTTACAAACAGATTAAACATGATTACCTAATTAGCTCTGACAGTGACATTACAAGTTATTTAAACAGTTCAATTTAAGTGAAATAAGTCCCAATTATTTATGGTAGCAGCAATGATATTAAATTAAATAGATATGTTATAAGCCCTAAATTTTGAAGACGCAAAAACGTCCCAATTGGGACGTCCTTTTTATGTGATTGGTTGCCAGTGCATTCACGCGCGACTAACAAAACTGTCTGTTTTTTCTCGTTGGTCACTTATCTCTTTTCTATTGTTTTGACTTGTATGTATATGTGCTACCGCTGCTGCGCGGAACACTTTCGGTTGATTTGTATGGGTATAACATATCTATTAGATAATATCATTGGGTAGTAGCCTTTCGTTCGAGATTATTTTAATCGTCACTTTTGGTAATAAATGCTACTGGTGTTTATAGTGAGATAAACGTCAATTATTGACACAATTTAATGTTTCTCATTTAAGATATTGGATTTTTATTAGTGTGCTATATTTTAGTATATTATGTATCATGCCAATATTTAATCTGTTTGTGTTTTGAAAATTTCGAGTTTTTAAACCTTTTTATTTTAAGGAATTACTTTTTGTTATAGTTGTTTAGATAGATTGATAACATAGTATGGTTATCATTAAATAGTATAAATTAAATAATAAAAAAGTCGCTTTCTTTTGTTTGTCCCTATGTATGCTTAAATATTAAAACTACGTGATTTTCATGCGTGTTTATGTGTATCATACATGCATAAATGCAGGAAAACCCACGAGATGCGACTAGTTTATTATAGATTAGAAAGAAAATACATACTTTCATAGTTTACACATTGTCCACATTTTTTTTTAATAAACTAGGCACTTAGTGTTAGCTTAAATTTTTATCTTTTTGTCCAATACCGAAACGCTTATCAAAACTAAGAGTCTGCGAAGGTGCCCGGGACCCCCACTCACTGCGGCAGAACGATTAGAAACAGTGGGGTTTTGGTCGGTAGAAGTCCGACATAACCCGTGGTCCTTCCCCGAGGTCCATGGGTATCCTATGAGCATTTCCCCACTAAAAAAAAGGTACGACGCAAATGGATTTGCTTTAACATATAATTTTTCTTGGGACGTTCGATAGTTTAATTTCATATTACATATTTTTCTGTTCATATATAACATAGTCTGTATGTCTGTTCTCTTTATGGGGTCTGGGTGTTGTATTAGATCGAACATTAAAACATGGGATACTTTATACCCCGGTATTGCCCCCGGGAACGAACTCTAAACACGTTAAAGTATAAGACATGTTTGGTAATCTTTTTAACTTAAGCTAGAGGCAATATAAATGCTGATCTGTTAAGTAAATTAAGTCCATTAAAGGCTAACGATAAAAAAGGTAACATCTTGATGACAGTCACAATCGGATGACGTCACCAAATCACCGATACAGCCTTCACGGCTTAACCGATTGCGAGAGGTTTGCCCAAATTGCAATGACATTGGACAATACATTAGGTTCTACTTGAACAAGTAAACGAGCGTTCTTTGTATAAAAGAAAATCTTCTGTAAAATTGGTATGGTGCAAAGGTGATGTAACCTTCCTCTGAACTGAAGTGCCTGGAAGAGATAGCTCTTGAGTGATAAGGTCGCTTGTTACTAAAACTTTATTTATTTTAAACAATTTATCTATCTATCTAAATATATATAACTCAAAGACGGACTGACATAGTGATCTATCAACGCACAGCCCAAACCACTGGACGGATCGGGCTGAAATTTGCCATGCAGGTAGATGTTATGACGTAGGCATCCGCTTAGAAAGTATTTTGATCAATTCTACCCTCAAGGGGATATAATAGGGGATGAAAGTTTGTATGAAAATCCACGCGGGCGGCGTCGAGGGCAACAGCTAGTTGTACATAAAAAAGAAGGATTTGTGCATATTGATATGTTTTTAATGAACCGTTTATAAAATGTGAAGGTATATGACACAAAATAAAATAATTTTAATTCTTTTTGTTATTTATGATTTTGTAAAATTTAATAAAGGATTACAGGATAAATAAAATAAAATGAAATGAAATGAAATGAAATGAAATGAAATGAAGTGAAGTGAAGTGAAGTGACGTGAAGTGAAGTGAAGTGAAGTGAAGTGAAGTGAAGTGAAGTGAAGTGAAGTGAAGTGAAGTGAAGTGAAGTGAAGTGAAGTGAAGTGAAGTGAAGTGAAGTGAAGTGAAGCGAAGCGAAGCGAAGCGAAATGAAATGAAATGAAATGAAATGAAATGAAATGAAATGAAATGAAATGAAATGAAATGAAATGAAATAAAATAAAATAAATAAAAAACCCAAGCACTCAAGGCACAAATAAGAATTACACTAAATGTTTAACAATTCGCATCTAAATCGGTCCATGAGTTTAGTAGAAACGTCCGTCTGCGCGACAGTGCGGATACATAATTTTGTCCACCTCATATCTGTATGGTCACGTTTGTGGTCGTTTATGATTTATAATTCGTATTTATTGAGGTCAGACACAAACGACATTATGGACCTTATAGAAAATTGTAATCGTTGAACCGACAAAACATGGTTTAGATTTCGTCTATAATGTTTGATTGTTTGTTCTGGATTGTATGTGATTATTATTATTGGTCAAATGGTTAATTATACAATAAAAAATATTGTTTTGTTAAACCGGGGTGTGTTGGTCGATATAAAATATAAATCAATGGGCTCCTAATCCTCGATCCTATTTTTCAAGGCTCAAAGGGGCATATTCTACAAGAAATTCCCTTCATAGAAAACTGTCACTTACGTAAATAAGCTAATAATAAGTATATTTTAAAAGTGAGATTTGGTAAAAATTTTTATAAAAGTAAGAAATTATATTATTCCGACATTGACATGGAGATGAAAATGACATGGATAAGAGCGAGAGGCGTGACTAGTGATACTTTAATGAAGTCTGATCGTAAAAACACAATAATGAGTTCAGAAACTTTACTCCAACCACAATCGACGACGATTTCGACTAGTTCGATTCAGTTGTTCAAAACAATTTATTATTAAAGTGGCTTCAGTTTAATTCGAAGCTGTAGCAAAAATTGTAGGTGGTAGAGCCATGCCTTAGGGCTACATTGGGCCGGCTCGCCCGGGGTGGAACCACCCTCCCACAGAAAATCGGCGTCAAATAATGACATCTAGTAATAGGTGTCATTGTGTTTCGTCCGATGAGTGGGAGTGCCGGAGGCCCGTATCCTATTCCTTTCCTAAACCTTACCCTTTCCCGTATTCATTCCTTTCAAACCATATATTCCCTACCCCCCTCTTAAAAACAAAATTCAAAACAAACAATGACAGCGGTGGTTAAAAGATCACTACCCCAGGAGGGTACCGGCGCTACATGTACCGGAGAATCCCTCCCTGAACCGCAAAGTTTAGGCTGCCCCGTGTATTCTGGGGGGGGCAAAACTCCGCTCAAATTCGTTCGAGGCAAAAGAAAAAGGCTGTCCTCGTCAGCCCCGACTACTTTAGTTGTAGATTTCTCAAATATTAGGGGGCTTCATTCCAACTTAAACGCCGTTCACCAACATCTTGAAACGGCTAGGCCGGCCTTGCTCTTTTTGACTGAAACGCAGATATCCGAACCCTCCGACATTTCATATCTACGATATCCTGGCTACCACCTTGAGCATCACTTCTTGTCTCGCGCTGGGGTTTGCGTCTATGTCAGGGAAGATATCTGCTTTCGTCGCCTGGACGTTCTTGAAGGTCAGGACCTATCCACTATGTGGATACGTGTAGATTGCGATGACCACTCCCGCGTCTATGCGTGTCTCTATAGGTCCCATAGCGGTAACACCGAAACTGACCGACTCGTTGAGCACATACAGTTGGCTACAGATTCCGTACTCGAACAGATTCCCTCCACTGAAATCGTCATTCTTGGCGATTTTAACGCTCATCACGCCGAATGGCTTGGATCACGTACAACCGATCACGCAGGGAGGTCTGTTCACGATTTCGCTCTTGCCTATGGTTTGACACAGTTGGTTTCCTCGCCTACGAGGGTTCCTGACGTGGAAGACCATCA
>JADANM010007051.1:7574638-7607746 GCA_026213755.1 Eurema hecabe | reverse complement strand
ATTTTTCTCATCTCATAGAGTCTGTAATCAATTCAACCGTACAGCTCGTCGTAGCTTTAATTTGTTTTTGTTAAATAAACAAAACTTTTATATGCTTTCTGAAGCGTTTTAGGAATTTTTCTTTAAAACTTATACATAATGTCGTCTATTTTCATACGTAAAAATATTAAAACCCATTTTGAAATACCTACTTATTTTCATTTTGTGAAAACATTTCTAACTTGACATAAAAATATATCTTAAATGGAACATGCTTTAACATCTTATAAATAAGGGTAGAAAATGTGGCTCAACTTTATTACAAATAAACCGATTTAAGCATTGAATCCTTTAAGATTAAAAAAAAAGACATAGGACTGCAAATCATATCTTCATACAAATATCTCAATTCAAGTATTGACTTAAACCACAAAAATAGCTCTTTCTATACATTTATGATGTGTAAATAGCCTAAAACAGATCTAGGCGACCTCAAACATCCCACGCCACGGACAAGGTGTTGGCAAATGGTTGACTAGCACTGCTCGAGGTCATGCGATACTGATAGTCTATAGCCATATATATATATGGCTACAATAGATAATATTATTACAAAAATTTAAGTTCAACCAATAATAGAACTATAATTCTTCAATTCACACAACTCCAGGCTCCATATAATTTCAACCTGGGTTGATGAGGCTTAACATGTTATGACTCAAAGTGGGGAGCGTCTATGTGGTGCACCCCTGCCCAAAGTTCTGAGTAGCACTACATTGGTTTTGGGCTGGCGTTTCTCTTACCATCAGGAGGACGTCCAGCTCGTCTCACCATTTCATGGAATAAAATAACCGCTTGTCAAAATAAATAGGTACCACCGGATTGGAAAATAGTATAAAAAACATTTCTTTTTATCTTAGAACAGTAAAGTCGCTAACAGAACAGCTAGATAAAGGATGTGCTCCTACTTCTAAGGCGATGGATTATGCAAAATCCCTGAATATCCCTGAAGAAGACCAGATTACTAGTGCCATACCAAAGGAAAATAAATAATAACTACAAAGTAACAATATAAAACAAAATATTTATACTATTGTTACGGCTGCGCAACCCTAAAGGATCGCTGTGTCGGCGGGTCCCACGAGAACGCGGATTGCCGACGCGGCTAAATTCCAATTATAACAATTCACACAGTTTTATTTTATATAATTTTGCATTCACTCTTAACCGAGCTTGCATCGAGCAAGTACAGGTGTTAGTTAGTTATAAGTTTTATTTTAATAAATTACTTTTAAGTACTATTTGGTTTTTTTTGGGGCCTTCGGCTGTGCGAAACATAATTTGTTACATACTGTTATTGGTTCAATAATACAAAAATAAAGCAAACAATATAATTATAAAACATGAAATTTACAATATGTATAACTAGCTGTTGCCTGTGACTCTGTCCGCGTGCACTTTCATTTAAACTTTGGCCCCCTTATAAAGTTTTCTTTATTTTTAAGATTAATTCTGCTATTCGGGGCGGGGGCAATTCCAACGAACCAATAAGCATCAAAATTGGTCTAGCCGATCTCGACTTATAAGTGTTGTAACAAACCCGTCTTTGTTTTATATTTATAGATATGGCGGTACGGTGTAATAATGATGATGGAGCCACCTTCAGGCTCCATCATCAGAACAGCTCCATGTGACAATAATTTTACATTGTCATACGATTTACGATGCACAATTTCAAATCAATCGGTAACCGGGAAGTGGGTCAAATTTAACTTGCAAGATTTGATTACAAACAAACAGACCCGGATAGGTGAAACCATATAAAAGCTTGAAAAATACACAACAAATGAGATCAATTATATTCAAAAGACTCAACAAAAATGTCATCCGTCTGCGACGAATATATTTGATAATTACCAAAAAAATGTGAACCGGAGATAAAAGGGGAAACATATAAATCACCTCTCGTCTAATTAACTCTTTACGACGCGCAATTAAGAAAACTTTTTGAAAAAATATATAGCGTCTTTATTGCGCTGCGAACGAGCGCCATGACAGTTAAGCGATTAGGTATTTGCATAGAAATATGTATGGGATGATTATTGGTTTGATAGAATATGATATGATGGAAATATTATGACGATTAGGATGAGAAGATTTTTTAGTTTTAAATGGTATTAAATACAATTATTCTTAATGGTACTGCTCTGTGAAGTAAAAAAACTCAGATATTCTTTGAGTGCATTATATTTTGTGAAATTTACCTAGAGACGATATTAATTTAAATACTGTGAACTGACTATTTTGGAAACTAGGTAACAGACGCATCAATTCAGCAATTAAGTAATGCTGATTGAAAATAAACACACACATGATTTCCTAATTAAGATAAAATGTTATAAATAATAGACACACAATTGCTGGCTTTGTCACCTAGCAGTATTTTATTCCAGTCAACCTTTTGGTAGTGTAGGAAGAATTAACAAATTATCATAATTATACATGAAAAATACCACCAAGCTACATCCAAACAAGAAATTCTCAAACGTATAGATCATTACAAGTCCAATTAAAAGTAATTAGAGGCAAATTTAACACTACTAATAAATAATTTGTTAGTATTTTACCACCTGTTCATTAAGTGAGGTTGCTGACACCTGCTTTGACGCCGCCATTTTAGTTATTATCTAGTTTTAATTATAATTAGTATTTTATTTAATTAAAAAATAATTCGATAGCCACGGTACTTTTAGTACTTGAGGACAAAAAGTAAAAATATAGCCCTGTACCTTTATGTTCTTCATGAATGAACGAATTAATTTTTTATAAAAAAAAACATTTTTATAATATGACCTGTAGTTCAGGAGATTAGTACATTATTTAAGTCTTATATATTAGTATAGATAGGAAGAAACTCAAAACTCTTATTTTTAGTTTTACAAACGGTACGATATTGATAAGTGATAACGTTCTTTATGTCACCACAATGAGTATAGTAACCGTCAATTACCTTTAGCGGTGAACGAAACCTGCGCAGAAGTCTAAGGTATCGAGGTAGCGGTGCGGCGCGCGGGGCGCGTGATCGTCGGGTTGCGCGAGCGTTGATTGGTTGTCCCAGTCGTGTTGTCTTTTTCGCACCAACGAGCGCGATGCGCAGCTTTTCTCGTCAATCGCTAAACATTCGTGACGGTTACTATAATTCAGAAGATTTTTATACAACACTATACATTGCTCTATTGAAGTATTTCTTGTTAATCGACTATACTTTTGTGCCTGATATCGTAATGATGTCTTCAAGTAATATATTCATATACTTTAAATATTTTATATCGCAAATTAATAACAATTTGTAAAGTTTACGCACATCAAGAAAACATTTTAATTGCGAAAACCTGTATCGAAATGTTAATTCGCATTGCATTAATGTTATGAAGACTTTTAATCAATTTGACGACATTTCGGGATAAAAAAACCTGCTACTGACTTAAAAAAAATCATAAATTATTCGAATAAATTAATATATGACTCGTCAGGCATAGGCGGACTGTTTGAAGTTAATTATGTTATAAAATCGAACATTTTCTAGTCAAAATCACTGTTTAAAATAGTGCTTTAGATTGGTTTATGGGTCGTGAATGTTAATTACATAAAATAATATTCAAAGTAGACTATTTTGTCTATTTGCATAGATCTTAGCCGCAGTGCGCTGCATCATAATGCGATTGCATACGTAGATTTTAATTTTTCTCAAATTTCCTATAGCAGCAACATTATCGGTAGGCTCGTTTGTGTGTCTTTTTTACCAATATATATATACAGTTTTGGCTTCACTTATAGCGGTCTGATATTATCAAGGGAATTTAATATCTTGTTTAATTCTTACTTTAGTAGTTACCAACTGACTTGAATGACTGACTGACTTATCATCTCCATTTATATATTTGTAATACTGTTTAGGTTATTTTCCTCTATATGACATTTGCTATACGATTTTTATTACTAATTACGCTTATGTAACCTAATATGCAAGCTAGACAGCCAAGTCAGCGGGGCACAAATAGTTTATTATGTAATAATACAATCAGCCTTCACTTATGGCTAGCCAACAAATTCGGTAATTACTATTCAATCACTCACGACAATTTTGTAAAAGCAAATAAATTGAATTGTCAACTCGTGACTACATCAAGGTCAGATTATTACTCGCTGAGTGGTCGTTTGAATAGCGTTATGGTAATGACAACGGTTAGTGTTGATCTAAAGGTTCTTAGTTAGGAGGAGATTATGTATGTCTTCGTTAATTGGTCGGGTTTTTTTTAAATCAACACAGACAGTTTTAAGGACAGTCGTGTTGTAAGGACTTAAACCCAATACTTGACTTGTTAAAAATATTTAATTTTTGTAATCTTTATTTTTTATTTTAGCTGTTGTAGTGTTCTAAAATGTATTCTATTCTATTTATGATGAAATGGCAAAGTATCGCTTATTAGTCTGCAACCATGTCTGCCAGTGTCAAAGTGACAGGAGGATATGGTATAAAAAAATAAATGGTGACATTTGACATCCATCATCATAAAAACGTCAAAATTTGCCACAGGGTTTTGACGTCAAAATAACGCCGAACATGTTTGCTTACTTAATTAGATCATGTGTCATTTTACGTCACTTGCCACCACGATACCGCATTGCTGAAAAATACATTAAGGTTTATTACACAAGTAAGTCCTTAAATTAGTTATTTAGGAAAATATATACTTTAATTTTATAGGAAATATTGAAATTCTTAAAATGACGCATTTAAAATTTTATAACAGTTTGCTTTTTTTTTTAAATCGCCAAAACGAAACTTTATTGACTCAAAATATAAATTCCAAATTCGAGCGAGCAAAACCATTGACAACAGTTATACGTTTTAAACCTTTTTTTTACAAACAGATTAAACATGATTACCTAATTAGCTCTGACAGTGACATTACAAGTTATTTAAACAGTTCAATTTAAGTGAAATAAGTCCCAATTATTTATGGTAGCACCAATGATATTATATTAAATAGATATGTTATAAGCGCAAAATTTTGAAGACGCAAAAACGTGCTAATTAGGACGTCCTTACTTTAGGTGATTGGTTGCCGGTGCATTTACGCGCGACTAACAAAAAAAAAAATAAAAAATAAAAAGACATTTATTTAGAAACGTACAAAATTTGAATTTGCACAGCTTCCACAGAAGATTTCCCTATGTTGTGGAAGACTGGCTCCGTTAACATTATCTATAACTATATTTAATAACAATTAAACAATTTATACATACACATGGTGTTATAGTTATAATATGGATTACATAAATTACGTTATGTGTGTGGAGTGTAAGTGAGTTGTGTGTGTTTGTGTGTGTGTTGGGGGTGAGCTGGCTTTACGTTAAAACATTTTCGATGATTTTCTCCTTAGACTATCTGTTTTTTTCTTGTTGGTTTTATCACTTATCTCTTTTCTATCGTTTTGACTTGTACTTATGTGTGCTGTCGCTGCTGTGCGGTTTCTCAACTTTCGGTTGATTTGTATGGGTATAACATATCTATTATATAATATCATTGGGTAGCAGCCTTTCGTTCGAGATTATTTTAATCGTCACTTTTGGTAATAAATGCTACTGGTGTTTATAGTGAGATAAACGTCAATTATTGACACAATTTAATGTTTCTCATTTAAGATATTGGATTTTTATTAGTGTGCTATATTTTAGTATATATATTATGGCAATAATTTACCTGTATGTGTTTTGAAATTCGCGGGTTTTGACCATTTTTATTTTTAAGTATTACTTTTTGTTATGATTGTTTAGATAACATGGTATGGTTATCATTACATAGTGTAAAACAAAGTCGCTTTCTTTTGTTTGTCCTTATGTATGCTTAAACCTTTGAAACGACGTGATTTCTATGCGTGTTTATAAGTAGAATACAGACATAAAAGCGGGAAAACCCACGAGGTGCGGATAGTTTATTATATTATACTAGAAATAAAATAGTAGCACTGCATTGGCTATGGGCTGGCGTTACTCTTACCATCAGCAGTGCGTCCAGCTCGTCTCCCCTCTTCATATTATTAAAAAAACATACTTTCACAGTTTACACATTGTCCACATTTTTTTATCAACTAGACACTTAGTGTTAGCTTAAATTTTTATCTTTTAATCCAATACTGAAACATATATCAAAACTGGGCACGACGCAAATGGATTTGCTTTAACATATAATTTTTCTTGGAACGTTCGATAGTTGAATTTCATATCACATATTTTTCTGTTCATATATAACATAGTCTGTATGTCTGTTATCTTTATGGGGTCTGGGTGTTGTATTAGACCGTACATTAAAACATGGGATACCCCGGTATTGCCCCGGGAACGAACTTTAAACACGTTAAAGTATAAGACATGTCTGGTAATTTTGTAACTTAAGCTAGAAGCAATATAAATGCTGATCTGTTAAGTAAATTAAGTCCATTAAAGGCTAACGATAAAAAAGGTAACATCTTGATGACAGTCACAATCGGATGACGTCACCAAATCACCGATACAGCCTTCACGGCTTAACCGATTGCGAGAGGTTTGCCCAAATTGCAATGACATTGGACAATACATTAGGTTCTACGGGAACGCATAAACGAGCGTTTTATCATATAAGAAAGAGAGAGAGAGATAAATTTATTTAATACTAGATGTTGCCCGCGACTCCGTCCGCGTGGACATTCATATAAACTTTGACCCCCCTCCCCCCTTTATAACCCTTTTTTCTAGTTGAAAAGTAGCCTATGTTTTATCTCAGGCTCTAGACAATTCAATCTAGCCAATTTCATTACAATGGGTTCAGCGGTTTGGTTCGGAAATACTTCTTACAGATATATATATAGGTATACGTTGTTCGCTGTTTTACTTCACCTTTCCTGGGACAAGACCGGGATAAAAACTATGTATCCTATTTGTTAATCCAGAATATAATATATCTGGAAGAAGTTTAAGCAATTTTTTTTGTAGATTTTTTGAATGGGCTTCAAAACAATCTGACTTATTATTCATACTTAAAATTATTGTAAAGATAAATGTGTAATGGTATTTGGATTAGACAGACAGACAGTGAGGTTTTTGGAGACTTATGCATATTTATAGTTGCTAATAAAATTTAATAATAACTAAATTATTTTTAGGAACTTCATCTAAGTAAAATCCAAGCTACCAAATTATAAAAAAACTACACGTTGAAAAAATCGCATCTAAAACGGTCCATGAGTTTAGTAGAAACGTCCGTCTGCGCGACAGTGCGGATACATAATTTTGTCCACCTCATATCTGTATGGTCACGTTTGTGGTCGTTTATGTTTTATAATTAGTATTTATTGAGGTCAGACGCAAACGACATTATGGACCTTATAGAAAATTGTAATCGTTGAACCGACAAAACATTATTTAGATTTCGTCTATAATGTTTGATTGTTTGTTCTGGATTGTGTGTGATTATTATTATTGATCAGATGTTTAATTAATTATACAATAAAAATATTGTTTTGGAAAACCGTGGTGTGTTGGTCGATATAAAATATAAATCAATGGGCTCCTAATCCACGATCCTATTTTTTGAGGCTCAAAGGGGCATATTCTACAAGAAATTCCCTTCATAGAAAACTGTCACCTACACAAATAAGCTACTAATATTTTAAAAGTGAGATTTGGGTAAAATCTGTATATATAAAGGAAAGTCGTGTTAGTTACACCATTTATAACTCGATAACGGCTCAACTGATTTAGCTAAAAATTGGTGGGGATGTAGTTTAGAACTAGGAGAAGGAAATAGGATACTTTTTATCCAGTTTCCAGGGGAATATTTTTTTTATGAAAGTAAACGCGAACGGAGTCGCGGCCAACAGCTAGTTTGTTATAAAAGTAAGTACATGGAGATGAAAATGACATGGGTAAGAGCGAGAGGCATGACTAGTGATACTTTAATGACGTATGATCGTAAAAACACAATAATGAGTTCAGAAGCTTTACTCCAACCACAATTGACGACGATTTCGACTAGTTTCGATTCAGTTGTTCAATACAATTTATTATTAAAGTGGCTTCAGTTTAATAACTCGAAGCTGTAGCAAAAATTTTCGATATCGACGACGATTGCATCTATCGATTTACTGTGAGTAAATTCCAAAGCATTTTCGGAATTAACACTAAACTCGAATTGAAATTCCAATCGAGAACTGTTTACTCGACGCGTCTCACAAAACAAACGAACGGCGTTATGATTCAGTTACACCTTTTCTTATTGAATTTCCTCATTAGAACAATTTACTCGTACGTAAAACGAAATGCAAACGTTTCGAAAAAAATTAACCGACTCAAAACAATGAACGCCGTGAATCATAGAGTTTAGCAACATGTAAATATACTATTGAATTTGATTACTTTTTCTATAGCAGGCTGATATAACCCTTACTTGATAGTAAATAAAGCTCAATATTCCGTGTTGTTATTTACGGTATGATGAAAGTGCAAGGTACTCTAGGCAATCGTAAATGTTTTTAAAATAGTCGCCATCCAAGTTACGTTAGCTTAAAGAGTGATCGATGCTATTGTTCTAAGTTAGGTAAGGTTTGTTTACAATGACCTTTTTATTTCTTACTTAATGATACATATTAATTTAAGATCGCTTACAAAGATATGTGTAGAGAAGTTTTCTTTAAGGTGCATGTCTTTATTTTAATTATGTTTATAGGTTTCAAAGAAATGCACATTTGTATTAATGTTTTTTTCAATATAATGAGTAACTGAAGAGGTCTCTTATTAATCAAATTTAGTAGAATCCTTTTTTTATAGAGGGAAATGGTATCCTGTATTTCTTTATGTATTTAAGTGTATTTTGATAGTTTTATAAACAAAACATATTCTTTCATATTTTCACACTAATGTTTTTCCTTAACATTCAAACTTAAATAGAATATCTAATAAGGCAGCCCTGAACTTTTCTACCAAATCTAAAAACGACTGCAATAGTTATTATTCTAACTTAACAAAGAAAAAACTAACAGTCTATTACCGAAGTTGTAGGTCATACGAATTATGGTTTATGCATATTACATGCGCCGTGAAGACGTCTTTAGGCGACCTTGGGTATATTTAAAAGGTCAGTAATGAAACAATTCTACAAGGTACTTAGCAATACTTATGATTGATAACCCTATAACCCTATTGTCCTGTGAGAGATATACAATTTCGTAAAATTGAAGATGGTTTTTATATACATAATTTTTTTTTTAATTGTATCCAATTGGCGCGTTCGTAGCTACAACTCAAATGTCATATTGTATTTTTGGCGGTTTTACTAGTGTTGCCAAGATTGAAAAACAAAATTTGAATTATAAAAGCTATGTATAAATACAATGATTATATTTTTAATTGTTATGTTTGTTTTGTTTAGAATACAAAGCTATTATTTATTTTGGTTTTAGTGAATCTTATGTTTAAAATAGAATTAAATTTAATTATTTTGTAAACTTTGTTTTCATTGTTTTTTTTTATTTAAAAATTACAAATACAGACAATAACAGTATGTTATATATGTCGATTAAAATCAACTATTATCGTCTTCGAGTCTATCAGACCCTTCACTAGACGCCATCTTTAAATACTCCACTAACTAATATACTATCGTAAGCTACTAAAATAGCATAATAACACCTAGACCCGCAATATGAGCACGCAAAGTGAAGCCATTTCATAGTAGACGATTTTGTCTACTTATATGGCCGGTTTTTCGTAGATTGAAATTTTTCCATAATTATAGGGCAAATCTCTTATAGCATCAACATTATCGGTGGGTTTGTGTGCGTGTCATCTAGTATAAGAACGTGTTTTTTACACCCACATATATACAGTTTAAGCTTCACGTACGGCCCGATTATTAAGGGACTATCAGTCTATGCGTTATACGTCTATGGTAACTAAAATAACAATTTTGTCGTGATGCTCAAACGCAGCGTTACGAGCTCGATTGCCTAAATTTTACGAGCTTCGTTTATCCTCAAAATAAAAGTTTACGACGCAAATAAATATTCTCCGATTGTGACGAGCGGCCCTGGATTTGTTTAGGCCAATTGACAGTTATAACTAGTAGTTGGTTATGAGTAGCCGTGCCTCGCGGTTCTACCCGCATTTATGTATGTATTATACACATAAACCTTCCTCTTGAATCACTCTATCAAATAAACTAAACCTCATGAAAATTGGTTGCGTAGTTTTAAAGATATAAGCATACATAGGGACAGAAGAAAGTGACTTTTTTCTATACTAGGTATATAATGATAATGATTTTTATACCTGATAGTATGTGTTTAAAGCAGCGTTCAAAAAAATCTAAGGTCTAACAGCAAATCATTTGTAGAGACTTTAACATCCTTCAAAGTAAAAACTAGTGTTTATCTTTATATAATATGACAATCTCGTGTCACAATGTTTGTCCTAAATGGACTCCTAAACCACTTAACCGATTATAATAAAATTCGCACACCATGTGCAGTTGGATCCATTTTAAAAGATAGGATAGCTTACATCCCCGGTATTGCCCCGGGAACGGGAATTACGCAGGTAAAACCGCGGAACAGAACTAGTATAATTATAAAGTTATACTTTCGAATGTTATCTGTGAAATTAAATTTTATAGTTTGTTTAAATTTTAATGTCAAAACAAAGCAAGTTAAAAATCCCATAAGAACGACCTACCTTTCAAATCTTAGTTTTCGTCATTCAGAAAAGTTTCGACCTTATATGAGACAATCAAACAGAATTACGAAGACGGAGAATTGTCCCTACAAAAGGGTTCTATTGGAATAGCAAGAACAAACCTTTCTTAAAAAATAAATTTCCCAAATAATTCTAATTAAATTTGTATTCATAAAATGATTCTGCGTCGCGCCAAACACAATTGCAACACTGAAATAGATGACCTTTCACTTGTCATAATGTCATAATATTATTCAACTTCAAGAGAGATCTAATCTTAAGATATACTCACGTTTGAGTAATATTAAGGCAAGGAAGCTGTTAATTTTGTCACTCCCACACCGGTTTATTTAATTTTAATGAGAACTATAATTCTTGTATTCGCACTAGTCTTCATTATTAGCGGTTTAATTTAATAGACTGTTTAGTGTTTATTACTTACTGGTACTTATGTTGTGGAAGCTATATTATATTGTTATATAGTATATTAGCTGTGTCCGGGATGTAAGCTATCCTATCTTTTAAGTTGTATGAAACTGCACATGGTGTGCGAATTTTATTATAATCGGTTAAGTGGCTTAGGAGTCCATTGAGGACAAACATTGTCACACGAGATTTATATATATTAAGATTTAGATTGCTACTACAGGGTATAAGAATTTTGATAGTTAAAATGGTATATTGTACTGCAATTTTTATATTCTCTTATTCGACGATATACGTACCTATCTATATATAATTCACAACACTCAAACAATAGAGGCAAACCTCAAGATTTTTTATAGTACTAGCTGTTGCCCGCGACTCCGTCCGCTTGGACTTTCATATAAAATTTGACCCCTGCCTCTTATTGACCCTTTTATTCAGTTAAAAAGCGTTTGTTTTTTCTCAGGCTCTAGACTATATGTGTACCAAATTTCATTACAATCGGTTCAGACAGAGTTACATTCGCATTTATGATATTAGTATGGATGTAATACATATTATAATCGTTAGAATAATTCAAATAAAATGTCAACAACACAAGGGTACAAATTTAAGACGAGCATTAGTTTGGTTGACGTTTTATATAACCAACTAGCTGTTGCCCGCGACTCCGTCCGCGTTTACTTCCATAAAAAAATTATTCCCCCGGAAACTGGATAAAAAGTATCCTATGTCCTTCTACTGGTTCTAACTACATCCCCACCAATTTTCAGCCGAATCAGTTGAGCCGTTATCGAGTTATAAGTGAAGTAACTAACACGACTTTCTTTTATATATATAGATGAAATACTCAAGTATTCATCAAATTGTTTAAGTCTTTTGAGTTTACGTAAAGTGTGTTATTATAGAGACAGTTACGTTATGATTTGACATTATAATAAATTGTAATAGTTCACCACTCATAAAACGGAAAGTCTGTCTTAAACCGTCTTTATAATTATTACGTAATTTATGACGAATAATAAGTTCATATTATACTTTATTAATAATTAAATTCATAGTTAATTGTTATAATAATTGAAATTTAGGTAGGACTTTGAATAATATTAAAATTGCAACGTGTCACATGAACTTTTTAGGTTATTTCAATATGATTTATATTTATGTTAATAAAAACGTTAGGATAATTGATTGGATCTTTTAAGCTCTTTGAATAGTTTACTTATTTCCACTAGAGGTCATTATTACTTTACAAGATACTGATCAAAGCGGAAGTCTTATATAACCCTAAACTTACGTGAGTATAGGTCGCGTCACGGATGTTTAGCGCTGGACGAGAATAGCCGCGCATCGGTAGAATCGCGCTCGTAATTGACGTATTGGTGCGAGAAAGACAACACGACTGGGGAACCAATCAACCCGACGATCACGCGCCCCGCGCGCCGTGCCGTCCCCTCGATACCTTATTTTTGACTTCCGCGCAGGTTTCGTTCAGCGCTAAAGATTCGTGACGCTACTTATACAGTCGTCCTCGCGGCTACTACCCACCAGATTGGGGACACGTAAAAAGGCATGTTTCAGATAGCTTAAGATAAACTAGTACGGCTTAGAGAGAGCAAGTCCTTACGGTAACATTAAAGGTATAGTCTATAGTCTATAGAGGTATCAATAGCCAACATTAAATCTGAACTTTAATATTCCACTTTGACATCGGCTGTGTCGTGGGCGGTGATCCAATCAGTTTCGACAGAGCTGACTCAGCGCCAGATCTGTGGGAACCGATCGTATCTAGCTATTGGTTTGGTTTTTATATGCAAATGTAACGAGATTTGCACTTAACAAGTGCTATGTGTGAAGGTTATGGTCGAATAGTATGTTATTTGTGACTTAGTGATACATATATTGTACGAGTATATTATATAACTATGAAATTTGTTGTTTGTTTCTTCTTTTTTTTCTGTGGTTACCTGGTAGAGATCACTGAGTGATAAGGCCGCCAGTTAACATTAATTTCTTACTGTATTAAATATCTTTACCTATTGTTTTAACGAAGTGTAATAAATAAATAAAATAAATATTGAAATTGAGAGTGAATCTTTTTTTAAAAGCCAGCCTAGAGCTTGTTAAAACGAAGTGATAGAAAATGAATATTGTATTGTTTGAGAGTGAAGACTTTTCAAGGCAATCATATTTCTATCTGATATGAATGGCAATAATATATATCCATAACATTACAGCTTTCGATAAATAATTATTTATAATTAATCATTATTCGACTTGTCTAAATAATTTTTTTAGATAAAATATTTTCGTAATTCACAAAACTTAACTTAATATATTATATATTTATAAACTATGTTTATATGTTTCATGACATACTATACAAAAATTGCTTTCTTGTCTGTCGTTATGTGTGCTTCTTTCTTTCTTTCTTATATATTATGGCACTAGCGTCTAGCTTTTTGCCAATGTCAAGTAAAATCGTCATCAAGTCGTCTTTAGTAGAGTCAGTCAGTCGTTTCGTTCTGCCCTTCGTAAAGTGATAGTGAGCTTTACGAAGAACCTAGACGAATCTTGGAGCAATCGGAACGGCGCTACTAAGCGCTCTCAAATGAATTCTTCATTTCTTGGACACTTATTAGCTAGTTTACTGCATGATACACTATCACAATCATACATTAAATCACTTTATGCACCAAAAAAGGAATATTCAATCGAGATTACATTTAGACGCCGCACGATTCCCGCCAAAAAACCTTATGTGTGCTTAAATCTTTTAAACTACGCAACCGACTTTCATACTTTTTTTTTAAATACAAGACACACACAATCTTTAATAATAAATATAATTGGTTCAAGAGGAAGGTTTTTCTACAGTAATAATACTGTAGAAATAAATAAGCTTAGACAATAAGCTTAGACTGCTTTCAATGGAGCTCTTTTCACACGACTCTAAAGTCGTTAACATATTAACATATCTAACAACGAAATGACAGTAAATTACATGAGGTCTCGCAGAAATGGGTTCACAACGATATTGTCATTAAGTATCATTGTATAATATCGTCCCATAGCACACGCAAAGTTCAATGGTAATGTCGGTAAAAATGTCTTGCCCGGGAGCGGTAATCATGATATTGTGACGATCTCACGCCCGGGGACTGATTTTGTAAAAAGTATAGTTTAACAGGTTTATATGGATATTAAAACTATAGTAGAGAATTGTCCAATCACAAACCTAAATGTGAAATGACAGCCAAGTTCGATGGTCAGTCCTGAAATTTATTTATAAGTAATAGTATATATCATACCTTCTTTTAACGGTACATTATCCTATAATGTATTGTAGCCTAATGTCTGTCTTGGGTAGTCTTTATAAATCTACCAACAAATTATTATGTTCGATCGCTAGTTTCTACCAACAATCGCATTTATTTATTTATTTAAAACACTTTATTGTAAATAAAGAAAAAACAATTACATCATACAGATATAAAGAAAACATATATTGTTATGCACAAAAGGCGACCGTATTGCTACATAGCAATCTCAGCCAGGCAATTTTTGGAATTATAAAATAATAACCGATAAATACTTCTAGAATCTAGGTATAGAACTTTCAAAAGCTATAATTCATATATATAATATTTACGCTACCGCGTGTCTTGATCTGTTCTTGCTTTGTTATGTGTATAGATTTTGTTTACAATGGTAGTTTATCATTAATTAATTAAATGAGCACATACATAGTATGTTTTATCATTTGGTATATGAAGATTTTTTATGTTAGTAAAAAACGTATTTAGAGATAAAAGAATGAATAGAATAACGTGCTTTTCTTGCTTCTAATTTTAATAGTATTTTTTTATAATGTTAAATTTTAATAACTTAAACGAGCAAATACTTGATAATTATATTTTATCATCAGGTAGGTAAATGAAGATTTAAAACTATAGTAGAGAACTTTATGTTCTTGCTTTGTAATTTAAAGCAAGTTTGTTTACAATGGTATATTTTAAGTTATACGAGTTTATTTTTTAAATATTTATTTTACTAAAATTTACTTTTAAGGACATTTCTCTTATTAATAAGGATGTCCTAATTAAAATATTAAATATTTTTGCATGTTTTTATTCTGTCGAAGTAACATTTCCCAAAGCAATCATCATTTCGTAAGTAAAATTACGTTTGATTACCGAAAGTGATGACGCCATTTTGTCCGATGTACACCATTTTAGAACCTTGAACTTTGGCGCCAAAAAATGCGGTCACGTGATGATTTGTAAACTTTTGTTACCTAAATACAATGAATCCCCCGGCTATGTCTTTTTGTTAGTAATTCAATAAATCCTGTTACTAAGACTCTACTGTTCGTTCGTCCGTCAATAAATATTTTTTTACAAAATAAAATTAATATTTAAGGAGGCTTTTATACCGAAAGGTGATTTTTGTCGTTCTTATACACAATGGTGGGGACCCTTTCATAAGTAAGTCCGACTCGCACTTAGCCGGCATGTGTTCTATATTTTCGGATAATATAATAAAGCCTACAATTAACTTACGTCCTGAGTACAATATACAAATTTTATCTGCTAAAACAAACCCTTAAACACTTTATATGAAGTTAAAAGGTAACCCTTACAAGAGAAAGATCACAAGTTCTAAACTATTTACCTACCTAAAAGAATCACTATATGTTCAGGCCTTAATAAAAATTTTTTATAGCACAAACAAACAACACTGACGTCATCAAGCCATTGACCGAGGAGATTCATTTTCAATACTATATATAGTTAATTCCATATTAATTCATTACAAAACATTTACGGCCAGCGGTAGTAAAACGCATAGCTTTAGACCGCGGATTTGCATACATTATGCGGATTACTCGAGCTTGTGACATTCTACACGTATTTATTCCGATGATTTTATTATCGATACTGTTAATTCTATTAACTGTTGTTTATAACTAGTGATCAGACCTGACTATGCACGCATATTAGTTAAAAATCATGTCATTAAGCAAGAATGAAAAAAAAATAATAAAAAATGTAATATTAAATTTGTTTCGTTAATAAAATATATTATATATATTTATGTTTATGAATTGTATATTATCTTGTTATATATCTTATGTATTTATATGTACTCGCGAATAAACTTTAGTTTTTTTTTATTTTATACTATACCTGGTTGCCTGGAAGAAATGGCTTACAGTCATAAGGCCGCCCTTTACAAGTGTCTTTTTCTGTATTTTCGTTTTTGTATATTATGTTATGTTAAAATGTAATAAAGAATTAATAAAATCAATCGACAAGGAACTTATAATAATTCTTATGATACATTTGTCCAACCACAACTATATGTATGTTAGTATTTTTTTTGTTTTTGTTTATATTTACAATTGTATGTCCTTACTTTAAAAAGAGCGACTATCAGAGTCTCTTTCCGGCTCTTCTCTGTAAAAACTGCCTTCCGAACCGGTGGTTAATGTTTTGTAATACCATGACGATTCAAAAGTGTTACTTTGTGTACCCTAATTGAATAAAGATACTTTTGACTTTGACTAAAAAAATATATATAAATAAAAAGATTATTGTATGTTGTGTGACCCGCGCCCCGCTGTATGACCCGTTAAGTTTCTGTTTCCATAAAAATAATAGCAGGATAATATGTGACCCATATGTGAATCCAAGGTCAAATCTAACTGCACGGAAAATTTCATCCAAATTCATTCAATAGTTTCTGTGTAAAAGAGTAACAAACATACTAAATATCCTCCCAAACTTTCGCCTTTAATTTTTATTATTATTATTATTTATTTATTATTTCTTATTAAATCTTATATTCTAGAACAATTTTCCACAAAACCATATTAGTGTTTTGACTTTTGGTGAGTCGCAAATGATATAAAAACAATTAAACTTAAACATCTCATACATAAAATATAATAATCAATATTATATTATTATATATTATCGTTAATATTGTTTACTTAGTTTTAATACAACAAGTAATAGTTTTAAATTTTCTTTTTCAATTTCATATTACTAAGATTTTTTTATATTACTAAGATCTAAACTTAATATTTTTATAGACGCTACTAGGACAATAAACAATATCTCGCAACCCAATGTCGCAAGCATAATGAATTTTGGCATTAACTTTTAGCACCACGCCCACACGCTAAATTAAACTCAATAAGATAAGTGACTAAGTATGGATTTTGAAACAATAACATTACAGAGACTACGAGTTGATCGGCAATGACATTATTGTCCCGTTCTTATAATAATAATATTAATTACTAGCTGTGCCAGCGACTTCGCCCGCGTAGAAAAGTGACTTAGGGCAGCATTTTTGAAAATGCCTAACCCGCGCCAACAAACGTTCAGCAAGTTCAACGTGATTCTTTAAATTGCCATAACTTTTTTATTTATCAACCGATTGACATGAATTAAACACTAAATGTTAAATTAAGCTTACCACAATATATCATTGAAAACTACATCTAGATAGAATAAGCCGTTTCTGAGATTAGCGTGCACAAACAAACAGACAAAAATTCCAAAAATCATTGTTTTGGGTTCTATTGCGTTAATCTCTTGTAATATTTTTTCTCATGTATCTTTCATGTACAGACAGCGACTCGTTACGTTTTTTTATATGTATAGATATAGATAGATAATAATTATATTAATTATTATCAAGAATCTTTACTGTTAGTAAACCAATACAAAGACATTCGCTCGCATTGAATCAATGAAATAAATATTGGAAATAACAAGCCAAGTTCAATCTGATACCTCCAAGAATAATGACGTAGCCTGCTATTCTTCTCCTGGGATGAAAAGTATATGACGTAAGCATACTTACTATTGCTATGACAAATATTGTTACTATTGGTATACTATAAATACTTCTTAATTTGGAAAGATTTGTGATAATGATGAATGAACTGAATATTTAAAAATAAACGATATAAATACATAGCAATTACTAACTACTTACAAAATTATCATTTATTCCATTTATCTATGTATAAATATAATATTAATTTAATACTCTGAACAAAAAGATTAAAACATTAATTACATATAAATTGATACTCCAAACCAGTATCCGTGACGTGTTTTATTACGATAATTTGTCACAATCCAACACTATTTAGCAATATTAATAGATTAATTCACTTTCAAAACGGTAATAAAGTTAAAATATTTACTTGCACTGATATTAATCGGTAAGTTGTCGCGGAACCGGTTCGAGTGAGGGACGCACTTTATCGGTATTTATTACAATGTAAATTTATCGAGATTGAATAAGTATTCATCATCGTATTATCGGTTTTTGCTTGTTGATATAGACATTATAACGTAGTGTTTTTTGTACATAAACGTTGGATTATTTTGTGTTTTAAAATATAATTCATGTAAATAAATAAAAAGAAAATATGCACGTTTCTTGCTTTAATTATTCCAAGTACTATAAGAATATTAAAATGATGTATTTTTAAATCGTATTAAAAATATCAGTCAACAAATCGTTGTTATGCCTGCGATTATGATCTAAGAAACTTTGCTTGCTAGTCTATAACTAACTGGATTTTCCAAAGACAAACGAGCTACATAATAAGCACACTAAAAAATTGCCAAAAACATAGTGACGTCACAGCAATAAAATTGAGTTTCAAAACATCGATAAATAACATCACTAATCGAATGTCGTTATGAAAATGGATGACAAATTACTAACAGAACAATATTTTATGTAATAATTTTTGTTGTTTCTGACAGTTAACTTGTCACTGAAAGTTGGTTATGGGTGATATATGTATAGATTTAACAAAAAAAATTAAGGCTTCTCGCATTTATTAAAAAATAAATTTATATCTTGTCATAATCTTTTTAAATATTTTTTGGCGAATATAATGGAAATAACTTCTGATTATTATTATGTCTACTTCTTACGAATCTAAATCACTTAATATTTTAGCCTAAACGTGTTTTTGTAATTTTCGAAGTTGATTATATTATAATAATTCCATAGCTGGCTTTGACATAAATCGAAATAATCTCACTACATTTTCCAAAGACCGTAAACACAGTGATGTGGCAATAAAACCGATTTACGAAACATCGATAAAGACCATCACTAATCGAATGTCCTTACGGGAATGACAAATTAGGTATAGCTTCGACGAATGTGAGAAAATCACTGGCCTCTGCTTTGGCATAGCATAAGTTTTGACACGAAGTTGACTGGCGATTACAAGTTATTGTTAAGCTCGGTCCAAGTTATGAGATATAGGTTTGTTGTTTTATGTTTAAGTTAAGGCATTAACTGTAAAAAATTATAATCTTCTATATTTATAAGCTATAAACATCATTACACAATTATGATACTTTTAATATTATAGGTATTTATCAAAGTCAGTTCAGCAGTTTTTTATATAATACAGTACATATAGATGAAAGCTAAAAACTTAAAAAAAATTTAAACGTACCACTTGATAATATTGGTAGACATAAAGTCAAAGTCAAAAGTATCTTTATTCAATTAGGCTACATAAAGTAACACTTTTGAATCGTCATGGTATTACAAAACATTTAGGTACCACCGGTTCGGAAGGCAGTTTCTACAGAGAAGAACCGGCAAGAAACTCTGATAGTCGCTCTTTTTAAAATAAGAACATACAATTGTAAATATAAACAAAAATTCGACTATTATAATATTTATACAATTATACATGAAAAAGGGTCACCGTCCCACGAGCGTTAAGAAATATCATCGTATCGCGTTAAAATCGTAACACGTAATTTAAAAAATTCAAACTCTTCCCGTAACTGAGAACATCTCGTATACAATAAATTAAAAACACATGCTTAGTAAAACATGAAACGTACACAACTTATTATTCTAGATTAAAATAAATCGAAACGTTCTTAGATATATATAGATGACATGTTGATATACATATTTGTAACTTCCAGACAATCTTGAAATAGTACTAAATATCTTTTTATTTATTTATCAGATCCGCTTATTACTTGTACCACTAACTAAGTCTCCCACGATAATTACGAGTGCTTTATCTCACTGATAATTGTACAATTGAACTTTTTGCGCCCGTTATGACGTCACAAGGAAATCGATCGATCGAATTACGATTATTGTATAAAAAGCGCAATTTTGAGTACAGGAAACAATTTTGGGCCCAAATTATATGCATGCAATGGGCCGATTGTTAAGGATATTGTGTAGTATAACAAAGATTATGTTTATCGAACATTCTAGTTTATAAAGCTTGCTTACCGTCCATAATATCATTATTGTTGATACAAGCTTTGCCCGTTGTTTTTTATGTGAATTCGATCATTGAAGCTTTTTTATAATTTTACTAATTGTTTTCTTATTTTATATGAAAAAGTAACAAATCAAAAATCTGTAAGATTATTATTAAAGCTGTTATCGAGTTACAATTAGTTCCTAAGTTACAAAATTTTGTTTTTTTAAGGTTCTTGTGCTCTGAAAAACTAAATAAAAGGATAATTTCTGCATCCAATATTTTACTTGTAGATAGATTTAGGTGTAATGTATAAAACAATCACAGATAGTTGTATATGTGTGTGTTTGTTCCTATCTAGAACTTGTTAATTAAATAACATAAATAACAACATTCATCTTTTAAGTCGTCCCAAAGGGTTAGTAAATAAACTAGAATCCCTTTAAAATTGTACCTTTGTTCAACGTTTTCTTTATTCAAACAGAGTTGAACGGACCGGTAAAAGCTCAAAAGCTCGATAAAACTCGGAAGTGAGCTTATCGCCGCGACATTGGGAACCCTTTACAAAGCATTCTTGATCTTTGTTGAATTGTTATCGCCCGTGAAGGATCTGCGAAAAGCTTGGAAAGCAAATATTTGAAAAGTTGCCAACAACGGCTCACCTGTGGTCACCCTTGCGATGTTTGATAATATATCTCTATAGAGCTGTTAATACACAATATTAATTTATTTAACACTATTTGAAATAAGGTTGAAATAAAATATTTCTCTTGTTTTCAACTCGGGCTAGTACTATACTAGTTAAATATAATGTGAGATTGGTACTTATATTATAAATATATGATATATCATTGAAATAGTGGCATATGTTTGATCCCTACTAATATGTATTAACGTTACATGCAAAATCCACCAGTGTTCTTTTGCGTATCCTAATAGAGACAGACTCACAAGGACTTAGTCCACAGTCTTCCGCGAGACCTCTATATGTAATATTGCATACGAGATCTCTAGCCGTTTTGATGTAATTTGAATTCTAGCAAAATCAACAAAGTCGCTCTGTCCTTGTTTGTTTGTTTTGTATGTATGTTTAAATCTTTAAAACTATGCAACCTATTCTCATACAGTTTTTTTAATACATAGAGTGATTCAAGAAGAAGGTTAAGAGCGAAGCAAGTGCGAGGGCCGGTTTAGTATAAATTATATTAACAGCTCTATAACAATCCTAAGGATTTCCACACATTCTTTCAACCCTTATTTTATTTCGCGACTCAATACATTCTGTATGTTAGTCACTTGAGTTTGCCGTGTGGTGAGGGCGGCGAGGGCAGCGAGTGCCGGCATACTGAGTGGCCTTTCTTTGGCGATTTTATTAGATTGGACGTGACTAGCTCTTGTAATGGCACTTTAGTGAGTATAATTAAAGGTACGGTGCGGCATGTTTATTTATTTTTCTATTTATAGATCTATTGGTTTACTTACGAAAAAACAAGTAAACCTAAAAATAGTCGTGTTTGGTTTGAAGCTTCTAAAATTTTTGATTCAACTTGAGATAGTACAAATAAATTGGTACTATTGGCATTTAAATTAAACGTGTATTAATGATGCTATTATAACGAAAGACGCACCCATCTTACACACAAAAGCTGAATAAACATTATTATCAGAATATTACCGTCAGTAGGTAATTATAAAGTTTTATCCAATATAATATTTTTTTACTAGTTACAAAATCAGAATGTAGTCTCTTAAGGCCTAGCCGTTTTAAAACACCAATGGATTCTTAGTACCATTTCATTTAATAAAAAATATACTAAGATGTCTTGGAATATTCGTGTAGTCTCTCAAAGGTAATTTTATCAAAATTATATGACTCGTAGTGCTTAACATACTTACATGTTTGACGGATAACATAGGTAATAATCTAACTTAACACTACTTACTTAATAGCGTAAAGATAATGCTAAGTTGTAACATAAAGCGCACCTACGCTAAGCACAAAGTTAAGCTGTATCTTGAACAATGGCGTTACTTAGCTCTTAAATATTACCTAATAGCATATTTATACTAAATTATATGTTGCTTCAATCACGATATTGGATAATACAGTTATTTATTATAAGTACATTATGTATGGGTCTGATTTGGTGAATGTTTAGTAAATTGGACAGGTACGAGTTTATTTTGTCAACCGAAGGGTTCTGTACCCACCTAGGGTAATTGAAAATTTGCACTAAAAGCTTTAATTGAAGAAATACCACGTGTTTGTTAAGATTGAATTACATTATTTTTTTAAATAATTGGCGTTTTTGTCATATAGGTAAATGACCATATCTTTGTTTGATTATATGGTTTAAGTTTCATTTAGATAATTTCTTGACTAAAAGACAAGCGGTCAATAGAGTGATGTTTTTTAAATGCCTCGAATGTGCTACCTTATAAATATATACCTTATAAACTAAATGGTCAATATTGCAAGGAATTGAAGAAGGGTTAGACCTTTTAAAATAATCATTTTCTTTGTTCAAATGCGTCAAAAGCTAACCTAAAGCTTACTTCAAAGTATGTTGAGAAAGAGAAGATGTAACGTTCCTTCCTCTGAAAGAATGAGAAGGGCATTGTCTAATCAAACAACTGACTGGCTGGATGTAAGGCTCCAATGATTCTATATCGAGAGTTTGTATATATGCTGAGTCTCGAAAAAAAATCGTAAGCGCGGTTCAGAACTCAGTGCATAATTTAGTACCTAATAAAATCTCAATACAATAACGCAATGTAACCAAATAAAATAAATGTCTCCTTCGCAATTACCGCAATCGCGGAGTATTATCTACTTGTAAATAATTATAGGTCGTTATACAACTATGAAACTCACGCTTGACATTTTGAAAATTAAACCCATTTATTGCATTTTATTGCTTTAATTTTGTGCACAGATATGGTAACATTTTAAAAGCAATAGAAGGTTGTTGCTATATGAAGTAAGATATACAAAAAAAAACCAAAGGTCAAGATACTTTTAATACATTCAAGCTTATTATTTGAGTAAGATACTTTGACTTTCATGTTGACTTTGACTTTGGCTTTATCTTATTTTAGGAAAAGGTTTATGGTTTATGTCTAAGAAAAGTATTTTTCTATGCAATAATAGAAAAAAATATGTACAAACTTGCTAACATTAAAATGGAGAATAACCATTATTTAGATATTTCCTTCTTACCTCTATATCTCTTACTACAATATAACAATATTCAACCACTTGAAATAGCATTTAAATAACAACGCAATTAAATAACTAAGACACATTGTTATGTTTGCCTTACATTAGTTAACAAACTCTTTGAACCCAAAAAAACCTTCAAAAACAATTTGAAATATATTTTTTAAATAGCATTTCTTATCGCGTAAGATAACTGCGTCGCAAACGCAAGTGTAAACACGCCCTTATTGCACTAAAGAGACAAATTGATTGAAAGATATAGGCCCTGTCCACACTGATGGCAGTTCCTATTAGATACGCGCCGTTCGCTCGTAAATTGTGCCGCGATGTTCATGGCTAGCTCACGGTTGACATTTTCTTTGATTACATTATCGTCTATATAAGTCA
This sequence comes from Eurema hecabe, assembly GCA_026213755.1. Classification (NCBI taxonomy): domain Eukaryota; kingdom Metazoa; phylum Arthropoda; class Insecta; order Lepidoptera; family Pieridae; genus Terias; species Terias hecabe. The sequence goes on along the minus strand of JADANM010007051.1, from coordinate 7,583,678 downwards.
ATTATTTTCTTAGTGCTTTATCTACAGCAGTTTGAAGTTAACTCTGTGTGAAATGTGATTTATATTAATATTTTTCGTTTTTAAGTAGCAAATTGTGTTGCAAAATTGAAGACGGAACATCATGACCAACCGAAGGAGACTCGCATCGCCAGTAAAAATATATTAATAGTAAATTTTCAAAATAACTAGGCTTTGTTACACTTTTGAATCATCATGGTATTACAACGATCATTTACCATCGGTTCGGAAGACGTTTTCTACATAGAAGAACCGGCAAACAACTTAAACTTAGCAAATAGTTTAAAAGAGTTCAAACTTCCGTTTTAAATGTAAATTGAATCTACACTAACACGTCTAAACGGCTGGAGCGATTTTAATAAAATTACGTATGGAGCTAGCTGACATCCTAGACTAACTAGGCTGCGTTTTATCGCGAGATACACCATCTATTTTCCCTAATAAACCGCGAGTAACACCGCGGGGCACTGCCAGTAATTTCATAATAGCTTTATGAGCTGTATTAAATGATATTTAACGGACTGAACCGTTATTCAGATAACAATCCCGCATAATACTAGTACAAAACAATAATTCCGTTCAAAGCGCATGACATTAAGAAATTGTTAGGTTGCGCCGCATCCGTAAGAGCCTTCACTTAAGGCATTAAGGCAGTTCAGTAACGAGGCAGACTTTTGGGAATATAATATCTTAATACAACACTTGGAAATTTCTTTACATTCGTTTGTTTAAAACTGAGGGCGATGATTATATATCAATTCAGTTAGGAACCTTTTCTTCCAGACTGCTCTATCTTCAGTATTTTTTAAAGACCCGAGCACATTATTAGACGCAGAATTATGGAGCACGGCTGTTCTGTTTAGAATTAGCTATACTATACTGATGGAGATCATTCCTAATGTGGAATATCTCCCCACAAGCCCAAAATCTTAAAACAAATCTGTTCATAGTCGAAAGGACTGATCGCACGATAATAAATTATATAAAAAAAAACATTATTAGACTACACAGAGGCTACACATACTAAACATTACACCTTCATGCCTAAAGTGACCTGAAAGTCTAAAATAATGAATATTAATTATTTAAGGATATACTCGTATATGAATGAAATACCATTGCATAATACAGTAGCCCAAATGTATTGAGTTCCTAATTAATTGTGACATGTTTTTAATTGTATATTTCTAAAGATATGTTGTTTAATATAATTCCTGTAAGATATTGTTTTATTGTTCCTCAATATTATAAAAATAAATCTTAATAATGATACGTATTACCTTCACCTTCTTTGACTTCTAATAGGGACCTTATCATGAACTGCGCGGAGAAATTACCTTTTCATATAAAACGCTAGTACCAAACTACCTTAATATTATGCCTTACAAACTAGACAGGAGACGTATAGTTCGCGAATGTGTAGGCGTGGCCCGCGGGTGTAGCAACACTAATACGAGTTAAATAGGGGAAATCTTCGTAATTAAACTATATTAAGTAAGTTTTAAACATGTTATCTGGCAGTGAAAATTAATGTTATAATTCAAACGTCTTGCATGACGTTTAAAGATTAGTGTTGGATTGATTTAGTTCAGAATTATAATTGCCATAAATGTATTTAAAACTAGCTGTGTCCCGCGGTTTCACCCGTTTTTCTAACCATTTCACTAACATATTGCTAAAATTCTTTTACTAATAGAAAACTACGTAAAGTAATAATCAGAATAAGTGAAGCTATGAGCAGAGTTACTAATATGTTCGGATGATGTATGATTTTTCTAATTAACACATAAACTACTGAATAAAATAAGCCGAATTTTAGCATACAATAAAATAACCTTTTTTACGGGACAAAATTCCATAGCGGATAGTGAACTACATCTAAACACCACCGTTCATACCGACCGGAAACGATGCGGACAAACACGCCGTACAAAAGTAGTTTAATATAAAATAATAAGATCTAGAAGCAATTACCAATCATTGAAACCATCCCTAGATAAGAAGGCGTGTCGGTATTGTTCCATAGGGCCCTAAGCCTAGTATCGCCGGCATATCGTCACGAACGCTTGCGAAATACACAGCCTTTTCATTATAATAAATGGCCAATTGTATTATCATTTATTATTAACTAAGTGAAGCTATTTGACCTTCGAATCGTACGCTTTATGTTTTAGAATTGATTAAAGTATTGTAAAGGCCGGTAACACACTCGTGTCCTTTGCCAGGTTTGGGCTGCGAAGATCTGTTACCATATTTTTCCTAATTCCGAATTAAAAAATAAATTAGAAGAGAGATTTAAATTAAACTATGGACTTACTTTTCCTTTCTAGTTTTAATAAAATTGCGAAAACATTTGGTTTTTTCAATTACTTAATTTGAATTTTATAAGGAGTTTAGCTAAATGTTAGACGTTTCTGAAAACCTTATCCGAGTGCAATAATCAATCAATTATTTCCCCTAACATTAATAATAGAACTCTTATTGAACATGCAAATAAAACTTAAAAACTTACAAGAAAACTATCAGAAAAGGAAATAGTTCAAAAGTCGGACTTATCAATGCTAGTTACTTCTTACAAACAACTTGCGGTACAGAGAGCCTGATCAGAAATAAGTATCATTTCATTATAACACGTTTAATCTACCAACAAACAACAACCGCATATATCGATACATATATATAAACGAAGGGCCGGTCTGTCTATCACAACTGGTGTAATTACCTTTCTTGAGAGCACGCGGCAAATTCCCAATGTCACGGCATATGTCTCTGATGTAAGACGGACGGACTTGCGTGCTCGATATATATTTAATTGTTCCCTTCCCTTCCTTTATGGTATACTTTATTCCCTTTTTCCACAAACCTCCTCAGGTTGCCTGGAAGAGATTGCTATGTAGCAATTTGCCTTTCATGCATTACAGTGTTTTGAATAAATAAATAAAATACCCTTTATCTTCTTTAAAAGCCGATATTTGAAGGAGTTTTTTTGTTTATGGGCGAAGGTACTTACCATGGTACGCAAATTATTTTTCTTCGAGAGAAGGGTTTACATGTGCATATTATAATGCTTTCAATAATACGAATAATATTAAAACAAAACAGCTTTTATTTGCTACAAGCATTCCACAATTTTATCCGGCATTTTCCCACAATCTGTGAAAACATTTGCGCCAACGAGTCACGTACTCAACAAACGTGGTAATTTATATAATTTATATTGTAATACGTCATCGCGTAATCCGGCCCTGGGACGCCGCCCCATCACTTAATGTCCAAAGGACAAGGTTTGAGTTTCTTTAGGTCGAGGAGTTGGTGATAAGCTAAGAGACTTCGAAAGAAAAATACTCATGAAACCTTAAAATATATATACAAAAGAAGTATATTACATTTCTATAACGATAATAAATAGGTTTATAGCGACAAATATACGGAAAATCAGCGGTTATCGTTTTAAAAACTATAGGAAATCAAGTCTAAATATTATGCTAAACATTCAAAAAGGCAGTTCGCGAAAACATACATTTGTTGGCGTCTTTAATTAATTTTTAAATTGTTTGCAAAAAGACATGTCACTTCTACAGAAACCAAAACGCTACTGTATAGAATTCCCTATATGAATGAATGTACATTCATTTCATCTCTTGTAACTGTTACCAATAATAACTGGAACCAATGATATAGCTATGCGAGGCTTTGACGTGGTATACGTCAGGAAATCGCTCACCGCTTCTCGCTCGACATAAGCAGCAGTGTTACCACAAGTGCCAGAACGTGTTTCCACGTGAGTCGACCTGCTCAGTGACAGCAAATAGCCGGCTTTTCCTTTGCTAAATTGTCCGGAAGATTGAGGAAATATTGAAGATTTGCCCTCTTTTGGGGAAAGTTGTTTGAAAGAGTTGAGAGTTTTTGTCGTTCTATTAAGATTGTACAATTTATCTTAGTAATAGAGAACTTGTGAACTCAATAAGCTAAAATATAGTATAAATCAAAGGTGACTGACTGACATAGTGATCTATCAACGCACAGCCCAAACCACTGCACGGATCGGGCTGAAATTTGCCATGCAGGTAGATGCTATGACGTAGGCATCCGCTTAGAAAGGATTTTGATCAATTCAACCCTTAAGGGGATAAAAGAGGGGATGAGAGTTTGTATGAAAATGCACGCGGGCGGAGTCGCGGGCAACAGCTAGTAAGCTATAATTTTTGAATTGAATATTATAAGAATGTTTTAATTATTTGGTCTAGGGTCTTCTTGATTTTTATCAAATCTATTTCAAGGAGTAGTTACATATAATATGTAATTTGTCAGTTATTTAGTAGCAATACCACAAGCTTTGCTTAGCGTGAGACTAGACTGATGGTGTGTTAAAAATAAGCATCCTGAATTATAATTATAATGAAGATTATTAATTATTCAATCTACCAAAACCTATTAAACCAAAACAACGAAATTAAATAACAATTAATGAACATCAGGACATTTCGTTGCATTACTGTTGTGTTGTTAAAAAAAAATGGATATCTAAAGATCCATAGACAACTAAAGCCATAGACATACTTGAGATTGAAGCATAGATCATAGAAGTGACGGGAACGAATGCCAGAGACAACGGAAACGCTTGTGATGCCGCACGCGGTTAACATCACTTCCGGTAATGTCTGACGTCTAGGGAATGCATTGATTGGTGTCTATGATTGGGATAGTTAGATTTGTGATAAAGAAGGAAATATTGTGTTTTTGTAATACTAATAATAAAGTCTTTATTTAGTAAGTAAACGCCAACAAAACAAATTGAAACTTCAAATAAAATAATAAAATCTAAATTCTTAATTTTACTACGCTGTTTTCTTGCTCACCTCTTTATTTATTTATTTTTTTTCTAAATTTAGAATGTATTCTTTTATCTATCATCTGTGTATCTATATATAGATGTATGTATCTGTGTATAAATGTCAAGCTATTCTATCTCTTAAGTACTTTATTATTTACTAGCTGTTGCCCGCAACTCCGTCCGCGTTTACTTTCATAAAAAAAATATTCCCCTGGAAACTGGATAAAAAGTATCCTATTTCCTTCTCCAGGTTCTAAACTACATCCCCACAGATTTTCAGCCAAATCAGTTGAGCCGTTATCGAGTTATAGGTGAAGTAACTAACACGACTTTCTTTTATATACATATATAGATTATGTTGTTTGCTATTTAATCTATTTAAATAACTTTTTATCACCACCAAGGTTGCCTGAAAGACATCGCTTCCTAGCGATAAGGCCGCCTATTGAAATATCTGGATTTAATTTTTTTTTTGTTTATGATACATCAATCAAATGTTTTTTTTATTTTATCACGATAGAACTCTTATCAGCTAGCTAACTCCTCTCAAGTTCTCTGCTAACTTCAAAAATGTTTATGCTACTAAAAATAACTTAAAACATTTCTAACATTACCCTCATCGATGACAAACCTAACACTAGTCGCTTTATCTAAAGCCAGTAGGGCAATGTTTTCGCAAAACTTGTAAGACGTAAATCTTTTAATTGCGTCCAAGCCGTGGTCCCCCTCGCTAGATAACAAACTTACAGCTAAATTGACAATGTCCATTCGGAGTGTATTTTGCCCTGTCTATTTTTATAGTTAACTATTTTATTGTACTTAATTAATATTAACTACTATATAATTATAGTAGTTATCTTTTAATATAAAAATGGACTGCAAAATGTGTTAGTAAGCGCATAGATCGATACCAGCTGAACCGATTTACATAATACTTTTTTAGCATATTCATAGATGTATAAGGATGTGTCTTAAGCAAAAATTTTAACTTAAAGTTTTTACTTAGATGAAGACATTGTTTGTCATTTTAAGCCTTTTTTTTTTTTTTTTTTTTACCCAGGGGGAAAATCCTATTGCGGATACCCGCCCACCATGTTTTAAGTTAATACAAAATCAATATATTTCTACTAACTAAGCTGTCGCTTTGAAACTCAGTACAAATATATTCAAATAGCATAATTCTGTTAAACAATACTGATAGTAATCTGTCTGCAATAAATTGTCAGATCTTATCAAGTGTCTACTATGAGTATCGATAGTCAAACGATATTTTAATAGGACATTTAATTTTGTCGTGTAATATTTACTAGTGTATTCTTATGGCAAATACTATTTTTAAGACTTAAATATTACTCAACATTATACGTATCAGTTTTGTAGTTTTAAAAACATAATTTTGTTGTTTAAAGTATATGGTCAAGAACTTGAAACGAAAGTTAAACTCAATTTTTTATTTTTTTATTTAATAAAGTTCTAAAGCCTCGAACAGTAAAGTTAACTGGAATGGTTGACCTTTGATTAAAAACAAAATGGTTTTTAATACCTTTTAAAAATAAGTAATTTCTCATTGAATCAAAACCATTAGTATGCTAAATGCTTAAACGATGAAAGCCATATACGACTCCTAGTTAGACGTTATACATATTTTATCGTTATATTTTTGTTAGTCGGTTAGCGTTACCGCTCAGAACTACTAGTTTAAATAATTCTAAATATCGTTTTAATACAATTCCTTACAACAGTATTGGTGTAGGCTCAAGCCTCCAGGCGAAGGCGTTAGCTTGCAACTTTCACAATGTGTCTGCACTCAGATAAGGTTTAATTTATATTAAACTTGCATTCTGTTGAGTTCCAATTGACTTGAAGGTATCGATAGTTGTACAACCAGTTAATTGCTTTAGGAATCTAAGCTTTAAAAAAGAATATTAAAAATGTAAGTTATTAAAAATTTATCATTTAATTTTTAATACAATGGTCGTTATGAAGTATTTTATAAGAAATAATTCTTGACATTGAAGGAAAGCTTCCTTCAATTATCTATGAAACTATTGCTCTATTATATATTTTTATAATACTAAACCTATGTTTAATTTGAGTTCAATATGATTTCAGAAGATCAAAGCCGAAGGACATAAGATGTTTTTTGAAAATAGGATTCAAAATAATGTTGCAACATCAAGCTGTCGATGAAACTGACTTACGGCGGTTCCCAATATGCAATCTCAATCCGTTTTCAGCTATCTACGGTTGAGTTTTCGATCTAAATATGAGAAAAAGCGTTTCAATATACAAACCATAGATGGGATAAGCAATCAGAAAACGCAAATTATCCGTCAGAGGGCACCGATCTAACGCTTTTTCTCATATTTAGATCGAAAACTCAACCGTAGATAGCTGAAAACGGATTGAGATTGCATATTGGGAACCGCCGTTAAGCTAGTATCAAAAAACCTTAGGCGATGAAATAATGACTAAAATTTTCGCAGACAAAGCAGCAGGCTTCAAGCTAAGCATCACATGGAATGTACCACACACTTCGCATTGTCATAGCGCCCCCGGCCCACAATGGGGATTGTTCGGTGATCAGATACCACTGTATTTATAACAATTTGCCATTAATGCCATTGAATGCGATACATTGCTACAGGGGATGACACACTTGCGATAACTCCTATAGAAACTGTTAAGAATGCGTTGTCTTAAGCTCATGATATACCTCGTGGTATAATAAAATAATTAAAGTTTATTAAAAATTGGAACGTGTTAATGCGATATTGGTTTTCTATTATCAATAGACATTTTTTATATACAATCGTGTGCAAAACTAGCGTTATTAGTGTATGTAAACTTTAATGAAATTTAGAACAATTATTGTGTATTTAATAAAAAGTGTTCAGTAAGGAAGCAGTTCTGTAATAATAGTAATTAATAATTGTAATATAAGGAATGAAATATTTATTTGTAAATTAGATAAAACTGCAATAATTTGAAGACATCTATTTTATTATTATGACATTATAATTATTAATAATTATTATTCTTGTAAGCTTTCTAGTGTTAAATGTAATTCGAACAATAAAACAATTTTATTGGAGTCGCATTCGGAATGTTTGTCGTAACAAGATCGCAAAATATTAGATCAGCTGATATTGAATGATAAAAAATTAAAAAAATTAATTGTAAGATTGAATAGGAGATTCTAAAGAAGACATCCGCCTTGTCAATCAAAACGGTTTGTCGCAATTATTATCGAGACGATCATCGTGAGCCAAAACACGAAACTTGCCTTCGAAGCTCGAAAACACCGCGTCTGAAGGACATTGATGTCCGACAATAATTATACACGAAATTAATGACAACGGCTATGATCTTTGACATTGAATTAAAATTCATTGAAGAAAAAAAAATCCTTTGACAAAAAATGATCATGACCGTCCATTCGTAGAGTTATTACATATGATTACTACTCTTCGATAATAGCGATAAACCAGTATAAGTTGGCCTTCTCCTCCCCGATAGCGGCTTGCAATAGCGGGGTGCCGCGGGGATGCACACTGAGATCTTAGAGTTACCTATTGGCCATGAATCGAGCAAAATGCGTCTGACATTTTTTGATGGGTCCACAAAAGACTACCTTGTGTGTCAGAGGCGTCACGTTTTTGACGATTGTCTATAATTAGAGGCGCAAATTAAATAAATTAAAAGTTATGCTTTTTGGTAGCGTCGGAATGTCAATGTCATATTGTAGTGATTATATTGATTTTGTGGGTATCGAAGGAATCATGCGCAATTATTTGTAATTTCGAGCAATAAGTGTGACTGACACGTACGACGAGCACCATGTCGCTGTGATTACGTCTCAGAGATAAAGATTTTATTCGTAAAAAACAAGATAATTATATTTTTCGTCAATTACAGATTTTTTTGTTGGACCGTAATTACTTAGTTTTATGGACAATAAACGCTTGTATTAAGCTATAAAGCACAAACTTATAACTTATAATCGTGTGTTTTTTTACCAACATACAAGCTTTAAAAAATGCTAGTTAAAACGAGTTTTCTATAAAACTTTATCTATAGATGAATGATTATAAGTCCAAGTAACAAGTGACCTAGTCAAAGTTCATTAAACACGTAGCTTTCTTACTCCTAAAGCAATTAACTACGCCAGTAATTAACTCACTACTC
>JADANM010007051.1:7527210-7560813 GCA_026213755.1 Eurema hecabe | reverse complement strand
TCGAAAGGGCAACAAAGAAACCGGACTGAAATAATATTTTGTCATCAATAAATTGTCGGAACGATCATCGTTTTCGACGAAGACTAATGTTTTATGAACCCAAAATTAGAATTTAAAAATGCGAAGGATATTAAATCACAGAGCGCCCCCACTAATTGCCGTCAATAACGATTGTAATACAGCTAAAAATAATGATGACAAAATGCCGAAGCTTTTAAACCCACCACCAAAATAGAGGGCAAATTGACAGATGACAAATATGACCGTTAACACTACGGTCACAGCGTCAAATCGACAATTATAACTGGAGCTCCTCCAATGTAAACAAGACAGACAACTCTATACTAAAATACTAACTAGGCTCAAATGAGAGGGGTCATAGTAACTGGTCGATGTTAGTAAATATTTCTACCGAACTAAATGTGATAAAATACATCAAGACATTGTCGTTATAACAAGATAGATGGCTGCTAATGTCGGTAACGCATCCCTTTGAACAACGAGATTAGATCGTATGAATGCTTTGTATACAAACAGTGTCAGACATGTTCTAAATTTTTGTTATTGAATTGTAAAGAAAACTCGGTGAAGGTAAGACGTTAACAATGAATTTAAAATTGGTGTTTTGACGGTCAAAATTTATTATACGAATACGACGATGTGGTGTATGATATTTTTTTATTTTGAAGATTGTATCAAATGTGATATGCTAAGTATATTATTTACAAGCAAGGTTAAAGGTAAACTTTTTATTCTACTGTGCTTTTTGTACAGAAAAGATTGTAACCTAAATATCATTTCAATCCTTACTGTAAGTCTTTATAAATAACACTTAATTGGTTATTATTTTGATGGTTGGTTGAAAAAAACAATTTAGCAATATAATATAATGTAAACTTTTAACACAGCAATTAAATTTATAAGCAGTTTCAATTAGAAACTAAACAATATAATCTATTTACATTATTACAAATCAACTAATGTCACATTATAAATTACCTAGGTATGCGTTTCGTTTTTTTTCACAATTTTTTATATATACTGCAATAGTTTAAATAAAAAAGATTTATACTTTCTAACGTCACTATAAAGTATTGCATAACTATTTAATTATTAGCTTACTACGACAATATTTACTACTGAACATAGAAGGAATCTCGGAAGTAAGGAAAACAGAATAAATTTTTCAAAATAAATTAGTAATTTAAAATCAACGAAATTTATCTCTAGTTTTTTACCCAAAAAGGGTATTAGACCTACGCTAATAATTAAAGTTGAATTTCTTGACCAGAATACGAGGGTTGGAAGTCTTGAGACAAAGGCCAAAGAGGTTCTATAGTGCATGGGAGGGGCTCTTAAATTTTCGCATTGACAGGCCAAATGGCCCGCAGGGACGGTCCGATTCTTAGTGCTTTTATACGTTATGGTTAATGGGTCTAGTTTACGAGTACTGTTATTTGTGACCTTTGTGAGGTACATATTGCTTTATTGTTATTGTATGTTGGTCATGAAGTTGAGGGTGGAAGAAGATTTTCTTTTGAAATTCATGGTTAAAGACATTTAAAGTTGTCACCTATTGACGTGTTTAGTGTTAAAGTTAGAATCAAAATTATGTTCTTTAAAATGCTAGAAGCGACATCTGTTAAAAACTATTTAGCACGCCTCAACAAACTTGTATAATAAATGAATAAAAAATAAAGTTAATCTGTGAACAAACTCAAAGCATGTTTTATTATAATATTATAGTTCATACTGCTACATACAAAAATTTATATTACCAAGATTTGAGTATAAACTTTAAATCAATTTTAGATTGAGAGTTTTTATTGGATACGAATACGATACAGCACAAACTAAGTATAGTATTAAACACACGAACAAAGAGTCGTTTCAACAAACCAAAGCAATCAAGAAAGAAAAGAAATCGAAAGTTGTACACATAAGAAAATATCCAACGAAGTTACTATCGAACTAATAAATCAAATTACAGTGTAATTAATGTATCAGCAATCAAATGTATATTATAAACAATCCCTTTGTTTCACGTAGGGTGCAGTGACGATTCTTACATTCTTACCACACGTGCTTATGGATAGAAATTTCTAGAAGCCGAACAATGATCTAAATAACCATCTTCAGTGGCACAACGCATTGACACACTGATTGCAACACGGCCATTAACAAGTCACCTATAATTGACAACACAGCCACGCTCCGCCGGCCATTTAGACTAATAATGCTTTTGTAATATATTATTAATCTATGACGCCCGGCACTGACGCGTCAACTGCCAAAGAAATGGGCCTATCAATCAACATCTACGAAAATTAGTTGTATTGTTCCGACCACTCCTGGTTTAACTTTTTCGTAAGGCTTGAGCTACGCTGGAACGGTCTCGGGTTCGGTTACGACACGTACTTACTTCTTTTATATAAATACTAGCTGTGCTCAGCGGTGTTACCTGCGTTTTATTATGGAAAATATATGTATTGTGTTTTTCCCACAGTAAAACGTAGCCTATGTGTTAATCAAAACTGTCAGTTAACTTCGTACCAAATTTGATTGAAATCGCTCCAGCCGTTTAGACGTGAAGTAACCACACACACAGATACACAACCTTTCGCCTTTATAATATTAGCATATTTTATTAAATAAAGGACCAAATGCCATTCGCTAAAGAAAATCAAATAACCGAATAACGATTTTGAAAACTTAACGACGTGTCTTTAACATTTTATTAGATAGGTTTCAAGCTTAAAATGTTTTAACCTTACAATGTGGCCAGCGCCTAACTCATTTGTAGGTAGATGCATATCAAATGTATTAGGATGACGCAAAGAAATGCTTTGTTGTGTACAAACGGAGTGTAAAGATTGATAAGCTGTGTTGTTACTTTTCGTATACATTGACAAAAGATGTGTTGTCGGACGCTTGTAGGTATAACAACTAATTATAATTAATATACAAAATTCAATCTATCTTTGGGTAAGTATTTTTGGTGTTGATAGAAGATATTATAACCTTCATATAACCTTAAGTTAAAGTCAAAATATATCATTATTCGACTAGGCTACATATGGTAGTCCTTTCGAATAGTTGTTACAAAGAACTCGGAAAGCATTTTCTATAGAGAAGAACCTGCAACTGCTCTGATAGTTGCTCTTAACTAATAACAACAAAGAATTAATAAATGCGTTCGAAATCTTAGATACCCAAATAAAGTATAAAAAGGATTTACCCTGCATAATTAACCGATTTATACCGAATTTTCCAAAGGTGTATTGGTTGCAAATCGGTAATATCACAAAAGATGAAAGTTGCTTTATAGCAGTTATGTATATATATATATATATATATATTACATCAGCATTTTCAGCACTAAGAGACTTTCTTACTTGCACCACTCGTGTTCGAGCCGCTCTTAATTGAATAGGCGAAGTTATTTTTATATTCTTGAAGTTTTTCTAGTCATGAGCCATCATGAAGCAAACAATAGTAACCTCAATGTTATAAATAATACAGCGTCGCCTATAAATCTAATTTTCTGCCCTTGGAAATAGTATACACGTACACATAAAATTCTTTGACAGGACCATAAGACCAAACAATAAAAGACGACAGACAAATCGATTTATCAAGAGGAATTAGCGAGTGTCTATGGTTAAGCAATATTGACATCCTCATTAGACCTCGGTCCCTGAGGGACGCTTGTGGCAAATAATCTTCGGGCAGTATAACAATTAGATACATACACAACCTTTTTTTATTCTCTACTAGCGATCCTCCCCGGCTTCGCTCGGATATAATATGTATGTAATAAATTGAGGTGTAATCTATCCTATCTTTTGAGTTGGACCAAACTGCACACGGTGTGCAAATTTAATTTAAAATCGGTGCAGTAGTTTAAGAGTGAATCGTGGACAAACAACGTGACAGGTAACTTAGGTATATATTACGTGCTAAGCCAGTATTTGTTTATGATGTTCAAAATTTTACAAAAGCATCAGTACAATTTAACAAGTTCGGTATAAAATAACGGATCATTTTAATTCATCGCATAGGGGGTTGGCCGAGGTATATTTGAAATAGACATATTTAGAAAATTATGTGTACAATGATTGGATCGGAATAAAATATTTCGATCACATACGATTATATAAATAGTAGATAATATGTTATTTAAATATTAATTTTACTTGCTTGTTAATTCACGTTTAACCAATTTTATTTTTATAGCTTAGTAATAAATCTATTGTTAAGAGTAAGAATATAAGTATAAAGATAAAGTTCCGTTTAAAATAGTACTAAAAATCGTATGTCCTTATGTTTGCACGCTTCATACCAAGTTTTTGAGGGAAGTATTTTCGTGGCACCAAATATAGGACGAATTTCACCAACTAATTAACTCAAAAGCTCCATAAATCCTTCATATCAGCACAGCTTTTCTTTTGATTTACGACTTCAATTTGGCCCCCATAGCTTCGTATGTGGACAGTAGTCATACTCGTATCTGATCTCGCAGCCCATAAATAATAGTTTATCATCAACTAAACGAAAAGATTTATAACGAATTTTCTAACTCCTGGACACAGCGTACTCTGGTGTATTTCGGCAATTTTGTTCTTCGTAATAATAGGTTTGATAGAGGAGATAAAATCTGAAAATTATATAAGCATGGTATACGAGATTGTAGTAAATAGGGTCAATGTTCTACTTGTAATGACTTTATGGTAATGTGTAATACGAATAACAAGTGGCTACAGTGGACTTGCAGTTTTTTCTATTGTTAGTTTTTTGTACGTACAGTATACCTTATATTTTATTTATAGCTTTGGGATTGCTATTAAGTTTGTTGGATCATTTTTATAGTGTTGATTATTATTGATTAAATAAAGATAATTATTTATTATTTTTTTTATTTAAATTTTAATAACATCCTAACCTTAAAATCTTTAACTTTTTATTGATTCAGAATCCTTATTAATTTTATTTTTCTTCCTTTTATTTCAGACTAGCGACCAGCCCCAGCTTCGCACGCAAATAATATTATGTATACATATACCTAAATATTTATCTATCTATTAAAACAAACCGCATGAAAATCAGTTGCGACATTTGAAAGATTTACGCATACATGGGGCCAGACAGAATTTCATTTATCATCTGTTCTACCTTGTAATAATATTGTAAAAGTCACAATCGTAAGTTAAATTATCGTAAGACTCTAGCTGTGAATTTCAACAATTATCCACAAAACAGTATCTTCGTAGACATAATAATAAAAATAAATTTTGTACCCACCTTGATTATTTAATTATACACAATCAACAAGGATCTTAAGAATAATTCGTTGACATACACAATTCTTGATTAAATCTACGGAAACAATGTCTTAATTAGCATAAAGTCACTGAGGGTTCTCAGAGTAACGGTTCGATGCCCAGGATGAGACATTTCTGCCTATCTACGTGTCGCTTGACGTGCATTCTTGGGTCTTGGAAATTAAAAAAAAAAGAAAAAAAACTGGCCGGAGACACTAATGAATATGTCATAAATACTCTTTGCAATTACAATCGCTAATGTCAGTGATTATATATAAATTTATAGATACTAGAAGTGTTGGCAATAAATATGTTTAAAAGTCAAATCATAAGTAAAAGCATATAATATATGATATTTAAATAAAATACAATTTTTGCCTAAAATTCCATAGAATTCCGGTATAACAATTAAGAAATAGACCCGATATATTTTTTCCATCGCATTGATCTTTTGTTATTTTATTCTTGAGTTTTTTATGCTTTAATTCTTATTTATTAACTTAATAAATAATTATTATTCATTATTAAATTTTGGTTGTTACAGTTGAAGTTTGAATTAGAATAAAGAAGAACCAACAAAAAGTTTATTTTTTATTTTATGTGTTAAACAATAAATGTTTCTTTCTTTCTTCTTTCTTTTAAAGGAGTACCTATGTCAATAATGCCTTATCTATCTAGTGATCGCTTTCAAGCAACCTGTTGTACAAAGCCGGGCTATAAGAATTATATTTTTAATTAAATAAAATCAGGTGAGCTGAACTAATGTATTCACTCGGCGACACACTAATCACGACATAATTGTGCGACCGTTTTAATGCTAATGTGTTTTCCTGTCGTTTCCACAGCACGGCGGTGGTGTGAATCGCCATTTTAGCTTTTTTATTGCGTGTTATTTAGTTATAAGCGTTTTTTGTCACTTGCCCTTTGAAGTGGGCTGTTGTCGTCTTGGGTTAATCGCTGGATTTACTTGGATGAAGTGCTTAATAAGGTTAGTGTAATGTCATAGAAGAATTTAGATGCTTAATAAGTTTAGTTTTATAATTTATAGTGAATAGTTGTAAGATTTGGTTTCTGGGATGATTTGTTTTTCATTTCATAGTATTTTATTTCTCAATTTTATTAAATACGTCATTTGGATAGGTCAGTTGCTCATACCTTTTTTTATATACAAATAAGATGTATGAATTTGTGAAGATTTTTAGTAAAAAATACCCATAACAAAGAAGAATGATACTAAAACTTAATTTTAAAACGTTTTCAAGTACATAGTATATAAACTTTTCCTTTGCCTAACTGTTGTATTATTTGTAGGCTGAAAGAGAAGGAAAGAAATTATTTGAAAAGCATATTAACACAACATTAATATGAACATAATATATTCCATTGAAACGTATCGTAATTAAAACACAAAATAATCATATCACTAGTAGTTTTAAAAATACAGGGAATACAAACCAATGCAATATTTTAGTGTTCATATTATGTTTTTAATGTTGTATGTACTTTTGTTGTCGACTGTACATGTACATGTCTTAAACATGACCTTAATGATTTAACTGTCATTACAAATGTGAACGCCTTTGGCGCAACGGTTATGCATTCAATCACAGCGGGTTTGATGTCTGACCAGAGCAGAGGTTATAGAAACAGTGACATTTAATGACATACGAGTATATACCTCGAGAGATTACTAAGCAAAGTGTAATTCATCGTTCTAAAAAAAATAAAATTATTTAAAAAACCGGTACATATAAATTAATATATACTTATCTAAAAAACGAACGGTAGAGTTTATTTATATTTAGTTCTACAATATTAGTATTTAAGATTCTTTTCACATAGCACTATTCAAAAAAAAAAATCAACTAATATCTTAAACGGGAAAGTTTGCTAGAATGTATCCAATATGTATGTTTGTAACCTTCTATTTTAAGCAAAAACCGCTAAATGGATTTCGGTAAAGTTTTATATGGAGATAGATTAGTAGTTAAATATCCTTTTTTCCAGGTATTGCTACGGAATAAGCGTCCAGTCGTTTTCACAGAGAACTCACCTTAATGATAGTAGTGCCTATGGCACAGCGGTTAATACAGCCACTTAATCATAGTGGGTTCGACGCATCGCGCAGGCCAAAGGTTACAGCGGGACCATTCTTTATGACATTTGATTGAAATGATACTTTTTGTGCCTTTAATATTAATGTTTAAAATAGTCGAAATATAGATATTTAAAGATACGTTGATTTGTATGTTTTTTATTAAAATGGAACCTAAAATTTAAAATTCGTATGATTTTTGGCTTATCTTTGTGTTGAATAGGAATATTGTAGTCATAACTTCGGTGTTTATTCGCTTATTAGAATATGTTTTTTCTTTTATTGTGTATACTACATCCTATTTTTAAAATGCAACTACTGTAGCTGTTGCCCGCGACTCC
Organism: Eurema hecabe; assembly: GCA_026213755.1. Classification (NCBI taxonomy): domain Eukaryota; kingdom Metazoa; phylum Arthropoda; class Insecta; order Lepidoptera; family Pieridae; genus Terias; species Terias hecabe. The sequence continues at coordinate 7,553,056 of JADANM010007051.1, read as the reverse complement.
GTCCGCGTTTACTTTCATATAAACTTTGCCCCCCATTCCGGGGGATATATATAACCCTTTTTTCAAGTTCCTTTTGGGGGTTGATTTAAAAAAAAGTAGCCTATGTCCCTCCCCAGGCTCTAGACCACCTGTGTACCAAATTTCGTTCTAATCGATTCCGTAGTTTTAGCGTGATGGAAAGACAGACAGATAGACAGACAGACAGAGTTACTTTCGAATTTATAATATAAAGTATGGATATGTGGATATTATTAAGTTCAACTAAACTGTATGAAGTAATGTCCCAAAAAGTGGTTTAATTTTACGCGGATGAAAACGTAGAACTAAGCTAGTTTAGTCGATGAAAACTGAGGGGAGTACTGCTATATAATACATAATAGAGCCTAGTATTTTTATAGTTCTCATCAAGATATAAAGCGTCTTTGTTATATTTTAGTACTTTTTAATAATTACTCGAAAGACTTGTACCGTGCGTCATGTTAAAAAGTCAACAATGTATACAAAAAGGCTCTGTTCATATTGAATGTTATATTTTTTCACTTTATTTTATTGTGTAAATGTTCTTTCACTTAGAACCCTGAAAATGTTAAACATTTCTTTATTACTGTAAATCTTTACCAATATTTTGTATAAAGCTGAAGACTTTGTTTGTGTATTTGAACGCATTAATCTCAGGAGCTTGTTCAAATTGAAACATTAATACGTGTTGGATAGTAAATAAATGGACTTTTATAACTTTTATATACTAAGGCTATTATATAAAATACGGTGGGACTCATAGGAGCGAAGCATCAGAGAAAAATGTTGGAAAAACGGGGAAAGTGACTACTTCATATTGTATGACTATATACCAAAAATATGACTATATTTGTGGGCTTTCTTTCCATACGAAACGCTTAAATGGTTGAACATACACCAAAAAATATGTACGAGAGAATTATTCCTATAACCTTTTTTATGGTTATCAAATAATAATAATAATTGATATAGACGAAATCGCGAGCAAAAGCTAGTTTTATTATTTAAATAGGGAATTGTCCCTAATGGACCATAATGATAATATTATAGTTAGTGGGTTTTTCCCGCGTGGCTTTAAGTAACGTGAAAATACGGGGATATAAAATATCCTATATATTTACTTATAGTATGCGTCTGGAAACTTTAGCGCTGAACGAAACCTGCGCAGAAGTCAAAAATAAGGTATCAAGGTAAAGGCGCGGCGCGCGGGGCGCGTGATCGTCGGTTGCGCGAGCGTTGATTGGTTGTCCCAGTCGTGTTGTCTTTCTGAGGCGCAGCTATTCTCGTCCAGCGCTAACCATAAATGATGCGTACTATACTTACCGCTAACTCCCGTGAATAATTTTTTCTCAAACTTCAAACAATTATATTTAGTAGTTTTTGAGTAAAAGAGAAACAAACATTCATACATCCTAACAAATTCATGTGTAGTCTATAAGTATATCGGTACCTTATAAAATAATACCTTTATTATAAGGAGTAATGAACGTCCATCGTGATGTCATTATTAAAGTATTTTTATTTTCAGTGTTAACATAAAATTTTACGATGCTATGTCAATATTAAAAAACTTTTTATATTTTTTTTTTTTGTAATAACCATTTTTCCTTATGAAAGTGGCACTAGGATGATTTATTTTATGATACTTGTTATTTTAAGGTCGTTGTTGAAAACGACTATAGCTTTATCGATATGGGTTCAGCAGGTTAGTTGGTACACATCAATATTAATGTTTTGATATTGCTAATTATTTTTTTAATTATTAGCGTAGAATAAGATAAGGCGGATATAAAATTAATAGTCAACTAATTTCGTTTGCTGAAACGAACTTTACACGTTTATTAGAATATATTTTATTTAAATACTATTCAAAAAAGACCGTGCTCTTTTGGTGGTTCTTCATGGAAAAATCAAGAATGGGTGTTTATCATTGATTAAATTTATTAAAAAATTCGTTAAAAAAACTTTGAAGTCAAACGGTACTGTTACGGTAAAACGGTTATGTTAGACTAAAATAAAAACGTGGGGTCCCTCTGTAGTCGTATCTATGATTTTTTGATTGTCATTGATTGATTCAAAATCTACAGATAAGTTATAATTATTGTAAGTCTACACACTTAGTATAGAAAAAAGTAATGGTCCGAAATCCCAGGGCCAACAGACGTCACATATTTTCTAACGAACGAAATGTGGACGATTGAGTAGTGTTAGTATGTACTTAGAACGTATGCCTACCTGCTAGCTTGCTCAGACGGCTTTTCAGGTATCAGGTAATCAAGATACATAGTAAATACGTGACGTCAGGTGGCCCTGGGATCTTGCTCTATAATACAGGAATACTTACTGCCCCTTGGGTCCGCCATTGGTGGTTTGTCACCTTGTAAATCTAAGGTTCATATCAGTGTATATAAGTACTTATGATATAAGTGTATGAACATATAACCAGGCGGGCTGCCAAGCCAGTGGGCGTAGTATGGCGTGCTGGCTTACTTCCTCTGTTCCTTCCGCTTTCCGTAGCGTGACCTTATTCGGTAACATTTATGCCTATACCGTGTTTCAGTTTGCAATGATAATAGGTAGGTATGTGAAAATATTGGCGAAACGCTATCTTTGTTTCGATCAACGGAAAGAATTATTCGGTTTCCAAAACTCTAAAATACTGTTTTACTTTTGTCTCTTCTTTTACCTACTTCTGATATATGCAACATATTTGATAATTTTAACACATCGTACTAATATTATTAATAGTAAATCAGCTTAACCGTTAAACCGATTTTGATGATTTTTTTTAAAGTCGAGAAAGGCCATATACTCCACGAACGACTCACCAGTTCGTTTGCACCATATGTTAAATTAAAAATAACCAACGTATGAAAAATAGCTATTCCAAAAAGACCTTACGACCTTCTCAATCGACGTACCCCGAACCCATCAGGTCCATTGACATTTAATAAAGAAAAACATTGACAGTAAATTTGCGGTGTGTGACCATTGTAACAAAAACATAACACCACCACATACAATTTCTTCATCTCCATACACTTATAGGGCTTTTTATAAACACACAGGAGTTTGAGCTTTAAGTGAGGAGTAACAAGGGTGAAGTTGGTATAAAATATGTGAGTCAAATGCTGTAGCTATTGGCTGTGGTGTACACAATACCGTGATAAGAATGTATTTGTGCGGTGCGCGGATCACTTTTTCTATTACGCGTCGTCAACTGGTGGTTCTGCGTCAATATTGCTTGGGATAGGAAAGTATTGGAGTTGATTATGCGTAGAAAAAGACTTCTAATCTATAGAATGAAAATGAAAACAGACAAGTATGCTAAACGTACTGAATAATATAATCTTCAATGTTGATAATGACGTTATCTTAGCTCAGCTAGAAGGAGGTTTTTTTTAAATTATTTAAATAGGATAGGTAATAGTACTAAAAACCAATTGGTTAGAGTTAGGTTAGAGAGTAGAGAATTGGTTTAGCGTTAGAGTATATACTCTAAACAAATATGTTAGCGATATAAAGCCACATTATTTATAGTGTTATGTTATATAAACCTGAAATTATTGCTAAATCAAAATTTCAAGCCAAAACGCTAGACACTACATCTATTATAAAAAAAAATCTCGAATTGTGTTGCAACCACTAAACCGATTTTAGAATATTTCTTGAAGTTCGTAAATAGTTTGAGAAACAAGAGTGATAGAAAGGTGTGTATTTTTATATAATATAACATAGGGGGCAAACGAGCAGGTGAGCCACCTAATGGAAAGTGGTCGTCGCGCCCATGAACACTGGCGGAGGATATACCTTATGGCCTCGTGTTCATGGGCCTCCTATATCTTAAAGGATAGGATAGGTACAACGCGAAAAAAGTCGCTTCGCTAGCTAGTTTATCAATAAAACGGAGCTCCATACATTTCTGTGTCCACCTTGGGGCCATCCACACAGAAATTGTGCAACGCTTTGTGACCACAGACCGAGACACATACATATTTATGAGGTGACTTTAATATACAATTTCTATGTATTATCTCCGCAGTAATGCAGGAAGTGCTTGATTGTCTTAACGGTCACCTGACCGTCCGTTCGGTGATAATTACGTATCTCATAAATAAATGCCTTTTTTCGTTGACATATTGTGGAATATTCCACGGTACGTAACGAAGGTGATGCTATAATTATTTTCTAAAATATAATTATTATCTAAATGTACCTAGTAGGTATATAATTTTTTTTTTTTATATAATAGGGGGCAAACGAACTGGCGTGTCACCTGATGGAGAGTGATCAGCGCCGCCCATGAGCACTCGTGATGTCACGAGTGTGTTGCCGGCCTTTATAATTTTCTTATTTATTTGATACTAGCTGTTGCCCGCGACTCCGTCCGCGTGGACTTTCATATAAACTTTGACCTCCCCTTGCCCCCTTTTAACCCTTTTTTCCAGTTAAAAGTAGCCTAGTTACTTTCCATCTTTTCAACTAGCTGTATGCCAAAAATCAGGTCGATTGATTGCTTAACTACGGCGTAAAGGAAGGCACAAACAAACAAACACACTTTCACATTTATAATATAATATGGATGCTGTTAAAGTGTGTATTACAAAGAACAGATTTAATTAAATAACTCATTCAAAAATATCATTTAAATACATATAATAAATTTTCTACTTTTCTGTCAAGAAAAAGTTTTGGGTCATTGGTCTAATTATACATTAGATTTATTGTTGACGTCTATCCAAAATAGTATATGATAACTAAATGATAGTTCTTATTTGAAAACCTTACGTTCTTCCTTGTCCGTCTAGATCCCTATCCGTTAGGAATCTTGTCAAATTTGACGAGATGCAAATTCTAAAAGCACCCGTTAAGGAAGAAATCGTAGCCTTATAATGTGTCTTTTAATTTGTCCGGTTTTAAGCACTTTCACCAAACCCAACCAGTCCAGCCATTAACCAAAAATCACAAAAACAAAACGAAAACACAAGAGTGACATTGCAATTTTTTCCAGGTTCCAATCATGACGGTTCTAAAAGAGTCATCATCTATTAAAGCATTCGAAATCGCCGACAAAGTGTTTCATTTGACAGCTCTATGTGTTCCTTTTAAAGCTAATTAATAAGCAGATACAACCACTTAAGATAAGTAAAAATATTTTCATCCCGAAACCGCACCGGATATAAGATTACATCGCTTGTCATAGGCGCCGGTAAGATTCTTATTAATCAAGCTATTTTGAACCTTATCCTCTAGAATACAAGGTTTCATTTCCAACAATAGCAATTTGATCAGCCAGATATTACATGCTATATGAAAACCGATTTTATTACATACTATATAAGTTATACAATCGATATTTAAAGCTTGCAATTAGGAACTGCTCTGTCAGCAATATGACATTGAAACGTAGATTCAATTGCTATAGATATAAGGCTCAATTTTATTTGTAACTCAGTAATCAGTAGCTTCTTCAAAACTACAAGTGCAGGTATGATTTGTCTCCAAAAATAAATGAATTGGTCACTTGAAATGGCGTACGACCATTTGGGCCTTAAAGGATGTAGATAGTACTGAAGTGTTTCTTTGAACTTAAGATTCATTGACTATTTTCGTCTGAGCTTCTGTGATATGGTACAGAATACTATGACTGTACACATAAATTTTTTTCATACAATATTTGAATAAAACTGTATTTTAAAATGTAAATGTATATTTACTTTCAAATATATTGTTTATGCAAATGTCCTAGATAAAGATAAAAACACTACAAAAACTTAGGCTTATTAAAGAAATATACCTACTTAAAAAACTCATTTTAAAATTCATCATTCTTTATATATGTCTTATACATTTGTTTCTGTACCTTTATATAGTTGCCTGGAAGAGATCACTCCTTAGTGATAAAGTCTTCAGTTACAAACAATGTATCATATCGTAATTTACTACTTGATAATATAACAGTGGTTAAAAATAAAATCGTACGTAATAATAATAATTATATGAGATTTGTTTGAAATATTTTTTCTGTGTGTGTGTGTGTGCGTGTGTGTGTGTGTGTGTGTGTGTGTGTATAATATGTACTTAAAAAATATTAATAAAATTTTTATTATAGAACACCACATTTTATTATAGAACCCACAGAATAATTATTTTAATTTTTTTTTGTCTCTTCTATGGTTGCCTGGAAGAGATCACTTTGTAGAGATAAGGCTGTCGGTTTTCTGGTTTATCCCTTACTTTAACATACATATTATATTAGTATAACGAAGCGTACCTAATTGACACATAATATTATCTTTTATTAGGGACGGTAAAAAAGAACATCTCTTAGTGCCAACATTCTCAATATTCCACGACCAATTCCAACAATCAAGAATTAAGTAAAAGAAAGTAACCAAAAGTAGCCGGATAATGAAGGCGCAATTAAACCGGGACCCTTGACCGGGTGCCCGGGCGCCGGATTATGCGGGTACAAAGAGCTTATACGTGTAAGTCACGATAATGGCCTGCCAATCACTTTAACTTGTACTTAGTATTGTTCCTGTGAAAGAACTTCGAAAATAAGGGTAAAATTAATCTGTCGGTCTGTCTTTCCATCACGCTAAAACTACTGAAACGATTGGAACGAAATTTGGTACGGAGATAGTCTTAAGCCTGAGGAAGGACTTAGGCTACTTTTTTATCAACGCCCAAAAGGTTGCGCGAGGGGTTAAAACTTTTCATAATTTTACGATTTCACGGCCCAATCGCTTAACCGATTGCAATGAAATTTGGTACACAGGTCTAGAGCCTACGATAAAACATAAGCTACTTTTTAACCGGAAAAAAGGGTTAAAAGAGGAGAAGGAGGGTTCAAAGTTTAAAAGAAAGTCCACGCGGGTAGAGTCGCGGGCTACAGCTACTCTATTATAAAAGTATATTCACCGATTCAAAATTATAAATATTTATGGCACTCTAATCATGGTATTTAAAAACAAAGTCGCTTTTTATTTCTGTCCACAAGTTCGAACAAACAAACAAACAAACTTTTCAGCTTTATTATATTAAGTATAGATGTTGTATAAATACATAATATGATACGTTCTATAGCGATTAACGTATTATATTATATTTTTATACAACACATTATTATATTAGGTACACATGTACTTAATATTTCCACCCCGACGGGACCGTTATCAACGTCCAGTAGTGACATCCACCCCTGTCGTGGTTTTCTGACAAGTGTACAATTTGCTTTAATAAATCAATGGTGAATATTTAATTTGATAGCTACATTAATTTACATAATATGTTCTAATAAATAGTTACCTGGAAGAGATTGCTTTTAAGTAGTAAGGTTGTCAGTTGCTATTTATGTTTTTGTTAAAAGTTTGTTTAAATCTTTACCAGTATTATAGACACATTATCATGGCTTTCGTTTTTATAGATATATAGATCATTTTTGAAATTGTAAACTCATGTTGTACAAACTAAAATGATTTTAAACTTTCCATTCCAAAAAGGAAACTGCGTAGGTATGTGCATAAAAATTATACTATTATAAGAGGTTGATGAAAAAAAATTGTTTTAATTTTCGTTATTAAAGTATAAATTTGTGAAGTAAATACCGTTATATCGCGTCGGGAAGTTATGAAAAATGCGTTGTTTACTCAAAACGCTTGTTTCCTATCTCCCCCCGTTTCATTTACAATATTAATTCTGCTTGTCAACAGAAACACTTTCGGAAGCGATTGTACTGTGTGGCACAAGTATAAGCGATTTGCTGGCATAATAATACTCATAATAAACTGTTTATTATACACCAACGAATGAAAAAAAATACAGCCAAAAATACGGAACAAATGTCTTATTACTAAAAGTGAAGGATAGGTCATTTAAAACATTTTTTTCATTCAAGTTATTTCCTTTAGTATTCTATGTATGAACAGGAATATATATTTATGACAGTTCTTGAACTTATAGTCTGGTGTTCATTTAAGGTCGTCCTGAATACTGATATACTCAATCTACTCGAAAATCAATATAAATTTAAGAACTCAGTGTCCTGTGTTACATACTAATTTAAATCTAGACAAAATGTTTTGATTAATAAATGAATAATTTTAATTATCATTAAGTTAGATTAAAAGAGTACTGTACTATATTTTTGTAGCAAACTTGTGACACCTGAACAATCCGATAACAGTATCAAATAGTAATTTATGGTAAATTTAGTATATCAATACCTTATTTACCATAAACTACTTACTAAATTTACCCAAATAATTTATGAACGCTTTCGCCTATGTCTTAGCGCTGTGTAAGATTTTCCTTAGGGTGGCATTATTAACTGTCGTCTAGCTCTGTGAACTGCTGATCAATCACACATTCTTAACAATAAGGGAAGTTTCCTTAACTTAGTCCGATAACTTAAGCTTCAGTTGCAATTAAACGATTCATGTTACTTGATTGGAGTTTCTTAATATAAAATTGATAAAAAATCATTATGTAACATATGGAATGATATATAAAATCTATATCATATTTTAATAGCTTATTATGTGTTTTATGTATCAAAATAATTTAACTATTGTGATAAATAAGAAACAATTTTAATCGCAATATTGACGTAATAATATGTAACTTATTTGAGATTCATATAATATAATATGTATAATATATCTTCCGGACGGGTTCACTTAACATACGATGTTGTTCATGGCGCCTTTATGCAGAAATTGATAGAAATACACTTACCCGATCATGATATATTTTCAACTTAAATCTTATCATTTATGAGTGACAGTTAGGGGACATAACATGTATTCTATATTTATGAGAAAATTCCCAGATGTACCCACTCTAGTCCGTGATTACAGTGATACGAGTACAGTATCTATATAATCGGTAGTCATTAAGTGACATACAGACCGACACTCGAACGATAAGCTCTATAATATAGAAGATTATATTGTTTTTGTTTTATAGCAGTGAAAACTATCTTTGTTTTTCAATTCGCATTATTGCGAATAATGCGGAATAATGCTTCGCTACATCTTTCTTCATTCATAGTCTAAGAACTCTCAAAAGTACTTAATAGTGCTTTCGCTCGATGCATGCAATTACATGTTCAGTGCCAGAAAATCAACTAATTCTTTTTTAATTTGACATTGATCGAAATGTCGCAGTATGCTCTGCAATTGAAAAACAAGGTATAACAATGTATGTATATTGAGCCAATCTTGATACTAGAACGAAAAATAGCGAAGTTTATTTTCGAATGTGTTGATATGTGTAAGAATATTTCCCATAATATAATATAATGTAATTAATTAAGACATTAGAATGATATGTTACTAATAAAGCCTAACCCAATCGTATTAATTCTAAACATTTATTAAAACTTTATACACGATTCATAATAACACAACATAATCTTTATACAAAACAATATTAATTGAAAACTTTGTTTACGCCTTTTGATTTAAATACAACTAACTAATTACATAATTAGCAAAAAATGTAAAAAGATTTTCAGAAAGAAATTCAATTTTCCTTTTTTGTAACTAACAAATTAATTATTATTACTTATTCAATGAAAGCTTATCTTCAAAAAGGTTTTTCTTCTAATTTATTATTTTCATTCTTACTTTTCTTCTCTCAAACTGAAATCTTCTTTCTAGAATGTTCCAAGGAAACATTGTCTCGTCGAGTCCGCGTCGCGTCGGCGTCCAACAAAAGGGCAGTGTTTATTTGCCCGAGCTGGGCTGTGGTTTCACGAAATTGGCTGGCCATATAAGTAATCTTCTAACGCGTAATCACGCCAAGATGGATACGAGATTGGTTGGGAAATTTCATTATACGACATTGGCTATTTCACTTGCAGTAGCGTGCACAATTGTTGGTTCAATTACTGTGTGCTTCCTATTCAAGCAAATAAGTTTTTAGATGTTTTGAATCAGAAATATTATAAAACATCAAATAATGTATCATAAAGCTGTAGGTATGCCAATCAACTTAATCTCAAAGAAAATGTTTTTATTTTTCTTTTATCATGCGATTAAAACTTGTAGTACGTATGGAAGGCAATTAAAAGTAATAGCCTATATTAAAAATATTGAGCTAATCATCATGTCAATATTATAAACGTAAGTTTGAGTTTGTGTATCGGTTACTATTTCGAACAAGAACTACTGAATAAATAAATAAAAAAATAAAAAACACTTTATTGACAAAAAAAAACATACAGAAAATAACTACTATTTGGCTGCTAAGTCCATACTATATTTGGCGATATATAGTTAGGTACGTTTTTGATACTAGTCATATAATAATAATATAAATGGAGCCCACAAAATCTTACAAAATTATTATTACCATGAGAATGTTCGCTGATATCGAATACAATGATATAACTTGCATTATTGTCTGATTGAAAGTATAATAGTAATACTTTTTTGTTCTTAATACATATGATGACTAGAGCGAGAAAAACTGACATTACTATCCCACTTTAGAATTACGTCACAGTTCGTTTATTGTCACATCGCACGATATACAAATGAGTACTCCGGGAGCTAGACGAAAGTTTTTTAAAAGAAGTCAAATGACGTCATAGTTATTGCTTACAGGCTTGAGCGAACTGACGTGATTTTGTAAGTGTAAAATAATGTACAAAAATATATAATGAACATATTATAATATGAATGAGCTACACTTATTTATTTAGTAGACTAAAAAGTATTGTTTTAAAAGCTTTGTTATTGATGTATATAAGACTTTTCTCCGACTACCTACTTCTTAAGAACCAATGCGAGAGATTTTTTTTAGAAAAAAAACAAAACTTGCTATAAATAAATTACTCTTTAAATATTATAATTTTAATATTATTAATTATTATTCATATTTAATAGTGAATTATAAAATTCATTATAAGTGCGTAAGCGATTCGTAATCTGCCTCCTGGACTATGCAAGTGATTTGCATATCAAAACCAAGACAATGCGACATAAGAATTGATCTAAACTGTTTCTTGTGGCATTTCACATAGAAATATATGTCGCAATGCCGTGTGAATTAGTGGTTAGAAAAAACTATAAAAAACTATTAAGATGTTGTATGACTTATTTAGAGATACCAACAGCTTTACATACAAACATTCAAATATTTAAAAAAAATTCATAAAAAAACACTGGTATATACAACATTCACATATTATACAACTATTACATGATAATGTTTTACCACTTTAGAATTTAACTATAATACTAATTTATAAAATAAAAAGATATTAATAACAATAATAATAAAATTTATAATACCAAGAGATAACGTCATAACTTACGAGCAAAAAACATTGGTTATCATCTTGTTTTTTAAACCAGAACACGTATTAGAAAAAATGTCATATTAACATCTGATGACTCAAAGTGGGGAGCATCGGTGTAGTGCACCCAAAGTTCCGGGTAGCACTGCATTGGTTATGGGCTGGCGTTACTCTTACCATCAGGAGAGCGTTCAGCTCGTCTCCCCTCTTTATATTATGAAAAAAATACAATTTTTTAACCAGTTTCTTTTTACCTATTTTTTATTGTCCCTGTTAAAAGAAACAATTTTTGGCAAGCTGAGAATCTAACTATCCTTGCTGATATTATAAATTGTAAAGCATGTTTGTACGTTACACTTCTTATTCTTCTTTCATATTCTTGGAGGTATCCTAATGAACATAGGTTTTTCTTTTTATCTTCGATATTTATTTAGTTTAATCAATGCGAGCGAAGCCGCGGGTTGAAGCTTTTATCGTATAATAGAATGTATAAAATTTATGTATATCTATATATATATAAAAGAAAGTCGTGTTAGTTACTTCACTTATAACTCAAGAACGGCTGAACTGATTTAGCTGAAAATTGGCAGGGAGATAGTTTCGAGCCAGGAGAAGGACATAGGATACTTTTCATCCAGTTTCCAGGGGAATAATTTTTTTATCAAAGTAAACGGAGTCGCGGGCAACAGCTAGTTATTCATACAAACGGCCTTTTATATACTTCGTTCAATCTTCATTGACACGACGTTGTGTCAATTTGACTGACAAAAAAAACAGCACATAGGTATGTGAAGGTTTTATTGGAGATGTCAGTGAGATTTGATGAGGCTTCAGAGGTCATGCTATTATCTTAAAAATATTTTTAGCTATATAATAATATGAAGGTATTGTGTTGTGATGAAATGCAAAGTGACGTCATTGAGAAGTGAACCTTACATATTTTGTATGGCTATCGTTCGAACAGTTCAAATTACAATAATATTTGTTATATATGTATACATATGAAACCTGAAACAGCCGATAGACACATATGTATTATACATATAACCTTCCTCTTAGAGTGTAGAATAAATCTATTTAAAAATAATGCATCAAAGCCGATGTTTTTATTAATTATCTATGCACATTGCTTTTGGTTCGTACTTATTGTAACACAGACTCAAAACATATTTTTTATACCTACACGGGTATATTCTTAATGTGATTTTTGTATTTACTGTTGAATAAATATTATAATTCGGTTGATATAATAATTAATCAATTACTAGAGCTTGATACTATTCATCAATCATGTACGATTAATCGTATGTAAACAATTTATTTTTTTAAAGTTTTATTTTTGCATTCCATGAGGAAGCTAGCCATATTATATGCAGCTGGTTTAATTAATAATTACTCGTAAAAGTTAATGACGTTGCATTTGTTATATATGTTGAATTATTCCAATTTAAAATAATCAATAAATTCATAACAAAGACAAAATCGAAATAGAGTTTTGTCTAAGTAAATGACTACTGCAAAATATTATTTATTAATCACCTACAGTACTATAGAGTTTCGATAGTATGGTGCGAAAGAGATATCGCTTTATGGAGCCGTAATTAGTTGATGGTCTCTTTCCAAAACCCGATCTCTAAAATTTATATAAATATATTTAAGTTTCAATTTCAAATTGAAGGGTACAATTATGGTTAAGCGGGTTTTTTTATTTGCTAAGTTTATTAACTTAAAAAAAATAGTACCTATACGAATTGCCCCACGATACACAAATTTAATTCGCTACAACAAAGGTTAAATTGCGAAATAACACGAAATTAACGAAACATGATCTTGTAGCAACGGAAAATAAATTGCGCAGCGCTATGTCAAAGGCAATCGTAAGCGTGTTTCTATTTTGACCCCGTCAGTAGAATTTTGTCAAGATCTTATCTATACATGACAGCTTCAATCAAGTGACATGTACTCGGAAAAAACTGGCTAGATTTTCGACTCTATGCCGTTGTAATAGAGAGGTGGTTTCGCGTTTATAGTAGCTATTACGAAGAACATAAGTTAGGGAATTGTAAAAAAAAAATCGAAATATGATTAATAGGGCGGCGTCCGAGACGCAGACTGTGTGATTCTTTCCATTTTGACAGATTGTCTCGCCTCTCTGACCTGAGCGTCCCGTGGCGACACTAATGATGTTGTCACGGCTGTGAGCGAGTCGATATCGATATCGATAGTTTAAAGGGTCTATCGGACTTGATAACTTATTGCCATTCACCTATACTACACTCCTTGAAAATCATACTTCAACTTTTTATAATTTTTCTATTTTAATGTGCTCGTAATAGCTACCAAAAACAAGCCTGTGGCACATAGTGGCATATATATCTTATTATTTACACTAATATTATAATGTTAAATGAGATTTACCTATTTATTAACGCACGTTTGTTATTCGTTCGTATCTAAATACCTATGTACCTTTGTAATATTCTGAATAACATAATTATTGAGTGAAAATAAATGTCTTGTAGTGATGTTGAAGCATTACCAGCTTCCTGTAAAATAAATATTGCTGGTTTACAGTTTATTACGTTAATGTAGGTACTATTGAGTAACATTACCTTATGAAAAATGTCTTTAAATTAAAACCAGGTCATATTTAATTTTCATCTTAATCTTATACTATGTCATATATAAACTATCGATAACTTCAAACAGCACTAGCGCCTGCATTCGGGATTGCTCTCAGCACGAGACTGTCCCGCGTCGGCGCTCGTACGACGCTTTGACATCCCGACGTATACCACTACCATTTTATAATTACCACCCATAAACCCTACTAACGACCTTATCACCTTTACATAAAGTCCACATTCCCATACCTGGCATTTTATCAGCTGTTTCTCAACAAACTTATATCAAGACTTAGTATTTAAAGTACATGTTCTTAAGCCTATAGTAATAAGGGCTGTTTTAGGTTGGTTTTAAGTTTAATATATACGTAAAGAAATGGTAATATATGTCGTTGTTTGATAGACGGCCCGCGTGAGAGCTAATACTTTTTCTTCAGTTTTGAATGTAAGATGGTATTGATTAGGTATCTCGGCCCAGTATTTATCCCTTCAATTACCGATATAATTAAAGTCTAGTCGTAAGGTAAGATAAAGATTTTCTTGTAAGCTTGTTGTTAGTTATGTTGTGTTAATGTTGAATTTTTGTTGAAATGACGAAACTTTTTCTAATGTAAGAAACGCTTGCTTTTATACATTTGTTTTTTTTACGCTAAAGCAACTTAATGGATGATTTAATTTGAATGTTGGTTATTTTTAGGACCAGCCTTGCTAAATCGTAAGCCTATTTATTCCTAAAAAAATGCCTCTAATCTATTAAGGCTAAAATAATTTAATTATTTCGTTGATACATCGAAGTTTAAATCTTAGTGAACTCTTAGGTTTTGTTACTTCGTAAAAAAACACAATAATACCTTTGCTACATATTTTCATAATATAATTTTTTTTTCATAGTACATATTTTTACTAAAAATTGAAATCAAAACTTTTGCTCAAAACCCCACCTATCATTAATTGCTATTAAAGTCAGCTTCGATGTAATGCACTCCCAACGGTCTCCATCACATCGATATGTGGCTCACGACTGTAATGAAGTGTTTCGCTGATGTGTGGCCGGCTTATGCGACGATTGACAGTACAGAGGGACGGTCTGTCAAACGCGCTATTGTTTTTGACCCATAGTAATGGGGCTATGAAACTGGCGTTAAGACTTAAAGCTTTATAAAGTTGTATCTTATGAATACACGGTGAAAATGTATAGAACAAAGTCGCTTTTCTGTCTGTCCTTAGGGGCTTAGCGTAGATACTTAGGTAAGCTTAAATCTTTTAAACTATGCCACCGATTGTCATGCAGTTTTTTAAACAGATAGAGTGATTCAAGTTAAGCATACGTGGTTTAAAATATAAGTTTATATATTGTTTACAAATAAATCATTATAAGATTTTTTTTCACTTTACAGTTAAGCTGAAAGACCTTGGTCAAAATATATCGCTTATTCAATGGCCATAGATAAAAGAGTATGAAAATCTTTACGTCAATTGGAATAAAGGCTTTAGATGTCTCTTGATCAAGTGATGGACGGACACTTCACGCAGTTCTTAACGAATATTCCTATAATAAATAGTCTCATTATTCAAATGACAATATTTTTATATATTTTATTTCATATATTTACCCCATAAACTTATGGTTATGAAAAACGAAATTAAACAAAATATTCACCATCTATTTTCGTGAGAAATGTCACTTACTTTTACCTAATGCCTTGTTATGAGGCACATTAAAATATTTAATACTAGTTGCCCGCGACTTCGTCCGCGTGGACTTTCATATTTTGAGATCCCCTTCCCCCCATATAACCCTTTTTTCTAGTAAAAAAGTAGCCTTTGTTTTATCTTAAGCTATAGACCACCTGTGCACCAAATTTCATTACAATCGGTTCAGCAGTTTGACAGTGAAACAATACGAAAATGGTATCATGGAGCTGATCCAACGAAGAGTTAGAAGATGCCTATAAACAAAAGTGCTTTAAAAGCTTGATTTTGAAATCCATATATTCCATATATTAATATTGTAAATGCGAAAGTAACTCTTACTGTCTGTCTTTTCATCACGCTCAAACTACTGAACCGATTAGAACGAAATTTGGTACAAAATAGTCTGAAGCCTGGGGATAGACATAGGCTACTTTTTTAAATCAACCCCCAAAAGGTTGCGCGAGGGGTTTACACATTTTACGCATTCACAGCCAAACCGCTTAACCGATTTTAATTAAATTTGGTACACAGATGGTCTAGGGCCTGAGAAAGAATTACCTACTTATGAAAGTCCACACGGTATTTTAATACGTATAATATTAGTAGTACTCAGTTAAGATGACATTACGTAAATAGCAAGCGATCTTATAAACTTAAACCAGCGATAAATCTCGCATGAACGGACGTCAGAATAAATCAAAAACGATATCTGCAGTTCATCTAATCGCAAAGTGAATTAAATACCAGTGGATATTGCATAAATTCCTTTGTTTGATAATAACGACAAACTGAGATAAATTGTATCTGAGACCGCTCCTCTAATGTATCGGAGCGATATAATCACTATCACCGCTTTTATTTAATTCTCGTGATAAATGCCGTTGAGAAATTGTTATCTATACTAATATTATAAAGTAAAGTTTGTGTGTTTGTTAAATAAGGGGTAATCACGGGATCTATTGAAGCGATTTTAAGAATTCTTTCACTAATAGAAAGCCACATTATTGCTGAGTGTTATAGGCTGTATAAAAACCGAAAAATAAACATTATGCTCAATGAAGTGGGCACGGATCAACTATTTATGCATAAATAGGCGGGTTAATTGTGCATGTTTTTTTTGCTGTTAAATTGTAAAACGCTCTACGCGGTGTAGGTTCTTGAACTTTTGATCGGAAGGGAAATTTAAAAAATTGCAAATGTCGATCTATTGTCGCTGTTGAAAATTAAGATAGAGGACAACAATCAGAGAGACTATTAATGTATAACATTATTAAAAACCGACTTCAAACTAAACAGCAAAAAATTGTTGCTGTTGCCTGCTACTCTGTCCGCGTGGACTTTCATATTAAATTTGACCCCCCCTTTTATAACTCTTTTTATTACTTAAAAAGTGTACTGTGTACCAAATTTGTTAACAATCGATACAGTAGTTTTGGCGTGACAGCCTAACAGACAGAAAGAGTTACTTTCGCATTTATTATATTAATAGGGATATAGAAGTCTTCTGTCAACGTCGAATCTACGTCACAGACTAACAAATACACAAAAATATAGTAAATGTCATACCCATCTATAGCGTAATAAAAAGCCAAATAAAATATTCCAATATCAGCGGCATCGCAGTCACAATGATAAGATCACCGGGAACAATGGGCCAGTAATTGTCAAACCATGACTGGTACGCAAGGTCCGAACCAATCATTGGCTATGAGAAATCGCACCATATTCAAACTGTTTTTGATTATAGTTTTTTTTATAGCATTTGGAGCAATGTTATGAAGTTAAGGAGGTAAATTGTCAAAGTCAAACTAGTCAATATATTAATCGTCATTGTATTACAAAGCCATTAACACCGGTTCGAAAGGCAGTATCTACACTGAAAATCCGACAAGAAACTGATAAGTGCGCTTTCTGATAATGATAATAAAAATTACACATTACATAGGAAAATATTTTATAATAAAAAAATATCTATTGTGAAATGTCTTTGTTAAGAAATAGACAGACAGACTAGCGCTTCTATATTAACAAGAATAGTTAGATATGTATTAGTAATTTATATTTAATATTCAAAATGATATATTTCATAATACAAGACATACATCGATTATACAAAAATTAAAAAGCTATTAAATATTTTCGATGCGTTTTGAAATGAAGTCGAAGTTCTAAGATTAGGACTAAATATAACCTTCTAAATATTAAACATGGTTTCACCTTCCGTCATGTGGCTCCCTTCCGAGTTTAATATAGCCTCAAAGGCTGTCACTGCTAAAGGTTAAGGCCGATCGTGTATTAGATATTAAAAGGTTTGTCTAATGATACCGTCCTCTTTTACTATTTTTTTAAATAAGTTTTTCTATACGACGACCACTTGGCGCTGTGGTAGCACAACTTTCTGCGCGAAGGTTTCGATCCCCACAACGAAAAAATATATTTGTAATTGTTTACATTTGTACTTTTACGGGGTCTGGGTGTTGCTATGTATTGTATGTATGTACAAAAAAAGTATGTATATGTAATTTATCCGTTATCTAGTTGCTATATAGCACAAGATGGCATTAAGTCCTGAAATACATATTATTATATGATGACTTTTAAAATAGCTGTGGCGGCTGATTAATTGTTTTTTATTAATTTATATAATAGGTAATACAATATTTACTAGATTTTCAGATGTGTTTAAAAAACACGTGAGAATTTCCGCGTGATGGAAGATTATATTTGTCTTTTGGAATATGCATTTTGATTATAGAGTTGTTAACTTTAAGACAAAGAAATTAAATCCATACTAAAGTTTGTATGTAATAACAATCTATAGCTCAACGTGGAATCGAATAAGCATCGTTGAAGTGAGTAGCTACTCCTAATGCAATCGTCGTCTATATCGAAAATTCTTGATACTGCTAACCGAGCTATGAGATTTAATATACTCTAATAAAGAATCGGATAGCACAGTAAACGGATAGTTATCGAAACAGAAACAAAAACGTTTTTATATTAATTCGAAGTTGCTCAAAAACTGTATCGAAAATAATAAAAATCGACATCGATTGTGTTCGGAGTACACCTTCGGATTACGCACTCATTCCGTTCCGAATAACCGAACGCAACTCACCGACAGACCGTCCCATATCTACATCATTAATCACAGTTTTTGTCACACGACGATAACGCGGCGAAATCATCGTGATGTTTGGTGATTCGTTGTGAACTAGACCGATAATTACTTTTTAAATTGGATGCCAGACAAAAAAAACACCAAACTCCTCGCAAAGAACACCGTTATTATGATTCTACGGACGTACCTTTTATTTTGGTCTTCTTGATTGGATTTGACAAATCGCCCGCAGACCGGCCATTATGTCGGTATTAAATTATTGCTTGGAAATTAAAACTTAAAAGGCGATTTGGTTGGCTGATGTCGTTATTTGTGTGTGAATTACTTGCAGTTTGAAGCTAGACACGGTTGAAAACTATTTACAGCGAATACTTTAATATATTATCTAGAAATTTTAGATTTTTAAATGAGTTTTTGTAGAAAAAATGTTATGAAATCTTATTTATATAGGACAATATTGTTTCGCGGTAAATTCTGATTTTAACTCATTTCGTTGTTTCTCATACTAAAACATTCTATGACACTAGCTTCGTATTGCTAAAATATATTCAGTAGTTCACCTTTGACATTACAAACAACATTTTCCTTATTATTGTAAGAATAGATAAATAAATATATCGATGAAAATTTACTAGATTTAAAGTTATTAATTATTTAAATGTTCATTGTTCAATTTGATATATTTTCAAATTTGATAAATTTTCAAAAAAAATATATGAGTAGGTACTAACTTTTGTATCATCATTAAACCTACCATCTTTACTTCGAAGTAAGGTGTATTGGGCTCCTTGACTCTTTGTCGGTGTTAACATGATGTCAGGTCACGATATTTAATGGACAAGTTTTGTATAGTGTGTTATAGAGAGTTCTTGTCATTATGAATTTAAATGTTTTATATTAATAAAAAAAGCCTTGGGTATTATTATACATGCAACAGTTAATAAGAATTTAGGCCTGTTTGTTTAAAAACAACTAAATGGATTTTGATAAAGTTTTCCATATTAGAAGCTGGATAGAATACTTAACGCCCTCTTATTTCCAAAAAGGGTAACAAAATTATTTTATCGTAAATATGAGTTGTATGTTAATATTAAATTGGTAGATAGTGTGTTATTTTTATTCGTCAAATTGAGCAAACTCGCATTTTTTTGTACATTTGTCTGTTACTAACCAGTGACAAAAATAGCTATGTCTAACATTAATAACTACTAATAAATGTAAGACGACATAACATTTTAATGATAAAATAATTAATAAGTATTATAAATGAAATGAAATGAAAAATATTTATTTCCGAGTAGATTTGAAAAACAAATACTTTCAGAAAGTCAACATGGTGCCTACCACCGGTTCCGGAACTAACCCGGCGAGAAGAACCGGCGTAAGAAACTCGCACGGGTCCCACGCTTTTTACCAATAAAAGCTCGGTATCAACATACAATCCTTCAAGACAGTTTTGGAACTATTTAAGCGATCTCTTCTTATGCTTAAAGGGTAAATCAACCTTTATTTTGTGTATCTTCTTGGCCAGTAACGTGTCTTCTTAGACTTGCATATATAGTACGCCACGAATCTTTAGCGCTGAACGAAACCTGCGCAGAAGTCAAATATAAGGTATCGAGGCGCGTGATCGTCGAGTGCGCGAGCGTTGATTGGTTATCCCAGTCGTGTTGTCTTTCTCGCACCAATACGTTAATTACGAGCGCGATTCTACCGATGCGCAGCTATTCTCGTCAATCGCTAAATATAAATGACGCGTACTATAGGTACCTGTGTACCTCCTGACCGTCGAAGATATCATAATATAAAAAAAGACTCCAACGTAAGATAACTATTGATCAATTGAAGTGTTTCACAGAACTTATCGTGTCATAGTGTAGTAAGAACAATCAAATATGGGTTTTTCTGATAAGGAAATCAATAGTACATACGTTTGATATGACCAAAGATTAGTTGGAATTATAATTTTCCTTAATTGATCGACTTGGTATACTAAAGCATTCTGTGTTTTATTTAGACTTGTTATTTTAAATTTTAACATGGTCTAAACATAGGAGATTATTAAAATCATCAAATACATCTAATTTTTCTAAAAAAATAACGTTTGATTTATTTAACCAGGTGTAAAATTTTGACGGAAATTATAAAAGTACTTCTGACCGACTATATATACTTCTATATATAATATTAAAATGATTTTAGTCTTTCAATTAACACATCTATTTAGCAATAAAAATATATTTTACGACTTTTAGGTCTCACATTATTTCAAAACGTGAATATAGGAAATATGCCTCTTTTAATTTTTAGATAATCCATACCAATATTATAAATGCGAAAGTAAATCTGTCTGTCTGTCTTTCCATCACGCTAAAACTACTGACCAAATCAAAGTTTATATGAAAGTCCACGCAGACGGAGTCGCGGGCAGCAGCTAGTATTTTATATATCTGAATAAAATCATCGCCAACAAATCACAGCATTGTGTAATAGATTAATTATAACAAAATGACCACACAACTCATGACCGATTAACACGTAATTATCGACCACTATACAATTGACCCATGACTACATAATGGGTATTACATCGATAAAATAAAAAGAGCGATCACGTCACTATCGCGCGGCGATCTCGATATGCGCCATTATTCAAAACAACTGTCACTGCGCGGCTCTGATTAAATTGCTTCGCGGTAGAGTCGTGACCTGACGTCACCTGTACCGGCTAGTGATGGGGAAGTGTCGATAAAAAATACACTTAACAAGTGTCACCTTCGCTTGACGCAATTAAACGTGCAATGACTGTGGATAATGACTAATCGTTTATATGTGGACTATTTGAACTTTGGTTGGGTTATTTTAATTTATATTTGCTCAAGATGTGTTGTATTTTTTGTAATTGTGAACATTTGACTGTTGTTAATATTTGCGCACTGTAGTGGTGCTATGTGATTTGGTGGTAAAAATCGGCGAAAATGAATGTTTCATTGCTTTTGTGTTAAATGTCTACATTTCTACGAAAGCTAACTATATTAATTTTCATTATTTTTCGTTCCAACTGTCATAAATCTTATTCTTTGTCCTTTTGCGATTATTGATTAGTGACCTTCAGTCGAAATAGCTTTCTGGTCACAATAAAATACATATTTTATGTTATATGAGTATGCCAAAAAGAAAGCTCAAACATTTTTAAAAGTTTTAATCTACTAATACTATTATAAGAAACTTTCATTTTATGCAAGTCAACAACTTAACAATTATATACCAAGTAAAAAAATAAATCTTAAAAAAATACTGTAACCTTTTAGCACAATGAGTCGTGCTTATCTTATATATGTCGCAGGCGGATTGTATAATCCGCCGTATTACATTACGGCTAGCCGTTTTACAAAACAGGGCCGTTTTGCAAAGCGGCGGTTCAACGAGTAGCCGTATTGAATGCGGATAAGTAAAAAACCGCCTAAAAGTATTCGTCGCCATATGTTAGTTTTTTAATATATTAGGTTAGGTTAGGTTAGTTATTTATTATTATAAAAAAACTTATTTACACATCTTTAATAAAAATGAAGCTGAGTATTCAAGTTATTTTTATAATAATACAAAACTAACCTAACCTAACCTAATTTAATAAAAATAAAGCTGAGTAATCAAATTCTTTTTATAATGATACAAAAACTATGACAATGATACAAAAATAATAAGAACATAAGAATTTATAATGATGCAAAAACTACGCAAGACAATACGGCTAAACGTTGAACCGCCGCTTTGCAAAACGGCCCTGTTTTGTAAAACTGCTAGCCGTTATATAATACGGCGGATTTTACAATCCGCCTGCGACATATAGATAAGTTGTTACTATGCACTAGTATCACTAAAGTACCACTACAGTACCATTATGTTACCACCATAGTACCATTATACGTACGTGTCGCCAATTATCGTACACGTATTGACTCAGCCGAATCGAAGCTCCCATCATTTGCATAATAACACCTTGTTTCATATGGAGTAAGTTATAAGAGTTCGCGTAAAACGTTATATATGTCAGTCAAGTCACAAGGTAATTTTGAAGTTTCGATTGTAGCTTTGATGAATAATTAATTCCAAAATTGCCTTAGTACGAAGCATTAATAGCCTTTATATTTTATACGTAAAGCACTATCCTTTCTTTCAATAAGGCTAGTTCGTTTGGTAAAAAACTAGTTAGTAACTAAAAATAATATTATGATGATCACCTAGTGGAGTGAGCAGGTTATATCCGGCTCAAACCAGATTAATCTCTCGCTGAATGATTCTTTAATATTCTTACGTAACAAATGTTACATTACAGTTACCTTTTATCAATATAAAAGGTTACTGAGGAAAAGAAATAGTAGCCTACGTTCTTAAATCAAATAAAAATAACCGATCAGAAATTGAAGCCTTCTAATCGCTACAACTTCTGCCAAACACCGCGGCTACCAAATTCTAATTTAGTTCGTAGTTTCCCTTTAAAACGTCCGACGAATATTCGACATTAGACCAGATCTATCCGACGATAACCGGCCGACCATTGTTTTCTCCCACTGCTATTACATCTCGTTTTTTGTTCAATGGCTCATTGTTTACATTTCGTAAATTGTCAGTTGGAACGCATTTTGTATAAGCCCCAAATGTCTTGGAAAGTTTCGGCCACTTACGTGCGTTATTTGATGGTGATTTGTAGTTCAACGCAGAAACATGATCATTACCTTCTTCATAATCACCTACAAAATGTCTGATGATTGTGTGAAAACTTATCCTACTAATAATTTAAACGCGAAAGTTTGTGCAGTTGTATGTTAACGGGAAAAATACTTAATGTACTTACGTACTTGTCTGGAGTTTTGTTAAAAGTTTCAAAAAGTTTAGAAACCTCCTTTGTTGTGTTAGTATCGTGACGTCGACTATTTTAATGAAACATACTATATGACTAAGACTTATAAATTACTTAAAAGTGTAATATATCTGTAGTAAGTATCAATAACTACTACAACATTTTAAGAAAACGAACACATGCAAATATCATTTAAACGAAGAAAAACGATATTTTGCACTTATGAAGCATCTTTTATCTGCAATATTGATTTTACAGACTGTTTCTAAACAGAAAAACATGCCCACAATAAGTCATACGTTCGTATAGCTAAAATAAAGCAAGAAATAGTGATATATATGAGACATGACGAAACTCGGTACGCAACAGAGCTCGTTAAATCTTGCCGCTCTGTTACTCCTCTAGCGGCATCCATAACTGGACTGAGAGACTGTCCGTCCATTATAGGTCACGTTTTGTAATTGTCGTGTGGTGTAAATGGTCACGATGTCCGATGTCTGATGTACGATATCGTATCGGAGATATCGTGTCGTGTAGATTAAATTTGCTTAGGTTTGAGGCATTGCTTAGGTTGGTATCGATAGTAGTGTTGATGATGCGTGGTTGTTGATATTTATTGATATAAATTTCTTTCATCTTGTTCTAATATAACATTGTCCTCTAAAAATTGTTACCTAGAAGAAGTGACTTAAAAATATGAGCCACGCTTTCAATTTTAAGTTTGAATTGTTTTTAATTAAGATAAACACGTAAGAAACAATAAATAAATAAATATATTGCTTATTTATTTATTGTATAGTGTACACTGCTTAAGATCATATAGACTATAGAGGTTCAATGGTACCTCACCTCTTTTCTCATTTTTTTATATGATTACCTTCAAAAGAAAAACGCATATTAAAAGTAAATTTTACATATTTAAGTCTTGTGAAATAAATTATAATAACTGAATATTTACAACACGCAATACCCTGTCGATATAAAAGGCATTACATTGTAGTTTATAAATACTTTGCTCTCACTTCATTCTTAAAAACGAAGTCGTGACATGTAAAACAATATGCCATCCAAATTTATGTTGAATTGAGAACCAAATAAAGCAATGAAAAGTGCTAGATTGTCAAAGCAATTGATGAAATTGACTGTAGAAATTAGTGTTATTTTAATGGGTATAGTATTTTTAGGTTAATAGTAATCAATTTTTTTAACTATTATAATAGATTATTAGTATAGAACATATAAACACCTAAGGCTTTTTAAGTGCTTCTTTCGGGAAATTGTGTTATTTTATTAGCTGTAATTACGCAGAATTAAAAAATCTTAGGCTTACCTCATATTACACTGACATTTAAAATGAAAATAAAATCTATCCCAATCATACAAAACAGCATTCCAGTGATAACTAACGTAGCTTAGTATTTTGCTTTCGCTAACAAAACAGACAACAAGTATAAAAGTCGTGATGTGTAAAACAATATCTGTAATTAGAGTCGTTTAGATAAATCGGACGCCAATCGGAGGACGCCATCAACTAGCTATTTATTTCTTCGAGAACATTGCAATATTGCTGGGGTTCTTACGGTTGCTTCGTGCACCCTCTCGAGTTAGCCCTGTACACGCTGTTCCATATACCGGTGAGTTTTGATGGCCAAATTGTGTGCTAGTCCGACATAATCGCCTTCTTCTACCCTTAGGAGGACGCAAAATTCGTAACTAAATTTCCCACTATTAAAAAAGGGGTTCTCACGTTTGGCGCGAAAGAGTCCGCTAGAGCACTTGAGTCATGCACGTCGTCGTAACGGAGAACACTTATAATTGGTCCTTTTCCTACGTATTTTGCATGCGGTAAATAAAGTTATTGTTATAACCAGTTTATTATACAAAAGCTGTTAATGCGCCATTTACAGAATTTCACGTACTTTTGTAGCCGAAAAAAATATGACAAATTTGTGATTAGGTACTAATATTAAGATTAGTGTTGCCCAAACGCAAGAACAAGACGAGACTTAGCCAGTCTTGGTCTTGGTCTTGCACCAATACACCTGGTCTTGGTCTTGGTCTTGGTCTTGCGCTCCCAGTCTTGGTCTTGGTCTTGGTCTTGCAGCAAGAGTCTTGCAAGTCTTGCAAGTCTTGCAATTACCTATTAGTCTATTACTATTTATTAAAGTTTACTTTAAATCCTAGAAAAACGTATTAGAATTGGAACATTGTGAGCTTGA